>JAOBAT010116113.1:0-13955 GCA_026413305.1 Hydrozoanthus tunicans
CCCCCCCCCCCCCCCCCCCCCCCCCCCCCCCCCCCCCCCCCCCCCCCCCCCCCCCCCCCCCCCCCCCCCCCCCCGTCCAGTGGTATCTTCCCCTCAGGAATTTGTAAAACATGGCTCTCTAAGATGCAGTATTGTTTTTTTGGACAGGAATTAATTTACCAGGAAGGGTTCTAGAGAAGATTAAAAGTACTCACAAAAATGAAATATTCTACTAATTTGGCATCAACTTGCTGTTGTTTGTTTTTTAGTTGATTATGAAGTGGACTCTAATTAGAAAGTGTTTGAATTCAAAGGTAAAAAATGTAAATAATCTTGCCCACCTTTTTAAGAGCTGCAGCTCGTAGCTTCAATATTTCATCTTTTTCATAATACTCTGATGGAGACAAACTATAAATAATAACAGTTTTAATCAGGTTAACAACAATAATTACACTGTCACACTTTAAACTATAAAAGCTGAGCCAAGTGCAAAACTAATGTAACAACTTTTTAAAGAAACGCTAAATTTTTATAAATGGTTATATCCCCTCAATTAACCAGACATGTGGCAGCAACAAAAATTAAATCAAAACTGAAGGACTTTTACAGGACTTCTCAGGAATGTAACACTAAAGAAAGTGCAATTTGAATCTCAGTAAGAGGTGCACACAGACCTGTCAGATGCTCAAAAATACCTGCCTTTTGCTTTAACCTCTTTTCTATTAAAAATAAATCTTTCTTTGGTGCTTTCACTTCTTCAATACTTTTATTACAAAATTAATATTTGGACCTTAAACTTTCGGACATTTTTACCCATACCAATTAGAATATCTTTGCCATCAAGGAGGTGATGAACTCTAGAAAAGGTGCCTCTTGGGCTTTAAATGCAAAATACTGAACATGCCAAAGGAATGAAACAGTTTGATTGATAAGATGAGAATTCTACTGAGAAATGACAAACCAGAGTTGTAATTTGAAACTATTAATACAGGTTCCTGACCACACAATGCTTCAAAACTTATGTGGTATTAAGTTTTAAAATGTTTATGATTAAGTACATTTCAAAACTTTCAGACATTTTAATGTTCAAAAATTGAATACCCTTTCTTAACTGTAGTGCTTTCCTGTTTGCCTGCTTTCAAAATGAATAAAACTTCTTTTTTATACAACTGGAAAAGTGTGCACATATATAGCACAAATAATGAAGAAGGAAAAAAAATTCCCACATCCAACTTCTGAGGAACCAAATACAAACTTTGTAAAATTGCCCAGAACATGCAGTTGCAGCTACATACCAAGTCATGTTCCCCTGTTTCAGTTTGACAGAGCTACAAACTAATCTCTGGCAATCGTTTTCAGGGGAAGTAACTATAGCATGGTGTCTGGGCTCATGTGAAATAAATTCTCACAAGCAATCCTGATCCATGCAGAAAATGATCAGGTTTTAATAACCTAATGTAACAAAAACCAGTTTGTATGAAGTGGACACAACTTACAACTGTTTAAAAAGTGTCTACTTTGTGATACTTTGTTGCTTTCAAAGCAGTGGAACAGAAAAATTTTGAAATATTCTCATGCTTCCTTGCTCGTATATGTCATTATCAGGTATGAAGGAATGAACATCAGGATATTTAGACTCAATGAGCAGAGGTTAATATGGTACGGTACTTAAATACCAAAATTGTTAATAATCAATGGTGAACAAAGTGAGTCTGTTCTAGAGTTATCAGTAATCATTGATGGTAAACTTACACTGGAGATGGAGGTCTGGCAAATACATCATTGTCACCAGTTCCTTTTGTAGCCTTCTTATCTTTCCCTGTTCACAAGTTAAAACAGATTTTTTTAACAATTTTCATTACAAATGAACGCCACTTTTGGCCTTTTGATTAAGTTAATAAACATAAACAAAAACATAATTGTGACTATCATTATTATTAACTACAATGACGGGTATAGTGCAAAAGCAACGCAACTGACTTTTTATGAAGTTGTCAACTCTCCCTGCATCATCCCTGTTATTTCTTTATAACCGTTGGGAGAATTTAGTATTTCATGAACCAAGTCACTTGTGTTGTTTTTGCACAAAGTCCTTCAATAGGTATTATGAAGTAATTTTTACTCCTATTATCATTATTATTATTAATAATAATAATAGTAAGTACCAATTATTTGAATAAGCACCCACTCCCAAACTTTTGCAAAACTTATTGCAGTTTGGGGTGGGCACTTACTCTGTCAAATACTGAACAATCATTAAGAACAAACCTGTATTTACACTTGATGGTTTTTTCTTCAACAGTAATTTCTTTTGTTTTTCTATTTCTTCTCTTTGTTGATTTATATTTGCTTGTTTTCTGATGAGAGTAGAGGTTCAAAACACTTAATATACAGATAACCTTGCAGAAACTTACTTTGCTAATTATCCAGACAAACAAAATTTAAAGCACTTTAAATCTGTCTGCAGTATACCGTAATTAAAGTTCTTTTGCATATATTAACAAACCAAGCATGCATTAATTTCATACACTGCAAATGAACAGTTTTTTTTATTACCAATTCCAATAACCATGTACTTCTCTAATTACTTTGGAGAAAACAATTTTAAGATCTAATAACTAAAAATTAAACAAATATTAATGAATTACGAATGAATGTGCATTCAAAATTTAAGCTTCAAATTGGTTTCCACTGCTGCTATGTCATTAACAAAAAAGTTTTTGGATGTGGATTTTTACTATTTTTCCAGAAAATCATTCTTAGTGAATTCTCAAAAAAGCCAGTTGAGGTGCAGAAAGATGCATGCCTACTGATCCTTTTCTAGCAGGCCTCTATACTTGTTTTTCAATCAGTAGTCGAACAAAAACCTTCCACTACTACCACTTGGTGCATAATCTAAAAGCTTACTTTGCAATTTCTTTAAAAGCATATCCTTCCATCCATGTTTCCACAAACTGGTGTCCTTGTCTGTACAGATTGATGAACAAAACATTGGGAAATCAAACTAAGGTTCTTCATCATCAATGCCAATTAATGGAGTTAAAACAATAAATGCCTAAGATAGCTTTATTATAAATTATCATTACTGTATTTTCCGAACTCTAGCATACGTCACAGATAATTGGCTGCAACCCCATGTTTTTATGACTAAAAGAAAAAGTCAACGAATAACCCACATTGGAATATTACCTGCACCCTAAAAACATTTTTATTTGTTTTCAGATAGTAAGGACAACTTAAGTGATACCAGTAGGCTGATAAAAGCCTTAAATGCTGACTATGACTGGAAAAAACAAAGTGTAGATACCCTAAAATCTAGCAGGATATTTTATACTTGTAGCCAGATCAACTTCAGAATCTAACAAATAACCTGCACCCTTAGACTACCAGCACCTTCTCCAATACAAGGTAAAATTAACAGATAATCCGTTGGTTATAGTCCAGAAAATAAGGTACTTATAATAGCTGAAGGCCTGAGTATAACAATTGTGTCATTATTCCGCAATTAATATCAGAAGAATGAGTATGACTAGCAGTACCAGAAAACTGAACCAAGTTACAGTACAAAGGCCTTCCTCATTTTACCTCACTGGTACAAATTGTCCAAGTCTCAGCCTGTTCTTCATACACCTTTCCCTTACTTCTTTCTTTTCTGCTGTGGACTAATACAGTAAGTATAAGGATAACTGTAATAGTAAGTTAAATATTTGAACAAAGAAAAATAAGGTATGCAAGCTTTGGAGTTTGGAACTATAAAAAATAAAAAATTCCCAAGCTTGTTAGCTAGTGGTTACAAGCATACATAAATGTATTAATGTATAAAGTAAAAGTAATGATTCAATTATTTTTGGGCTCAGAAAACAACAGAAAAAGGCTGTCTTGTTTTGGCTAAGCTGGAATATTGTTGAATCATAGTTTTACAAATAACTATTAATAATAATATATACTCACAGCTGCTATTAGTAGCTCTTTATTAACAGTCATACACTTATCCAGACTCATCTTCAACTTTTCCATCCCATCCTGAAACAAGTGGAACAACCATTCGTTCATCCAGAGCCAATATTAATTCTGATAAACACTGTTTCACATAACTCAAAAAGTTAACTTGGTAACTTAGGCTGAGAATGCTAAATGAATTCAGACAGGAGCAGGACTTGATAACGCTCTATGATCCTCTAACTACTGCATAGATCAGAGCTTATGGCAATAAACCCAATTAAAACTGTTGTCAGTTTAATTTGAATATTGGAAAAAACCAACATCCTTGTAATGGGGACTCAACACCTTTATAAGACTACAGTAAACCACAGTTCAACCTGATTGATGAAAACTAAATTCCAAGAGTTTTCCAGAGTAGCAAAATAATTTTTCCCAATTTCTCTCTCGGAAAAAACAACAATACCTACTTTAACTTAACCACAAAAACAAGGACTGGACAGGTATATTAATCAACTGTCTCATTCTTTAACATTTACATGTAGCCCGCAGACCTTTGTATACACAAAAATTTTGTTAATACTCAAATTTAAAATAGTCTTAAATAATACAAAATGTACAGTTATTGCAGTCAATTTTGATGCTTCAGAAGGGTTTGGTTTGTCTTGTTAGGGAGTTGAAATATTTTCCACAAAATTCCAGGAATACGACAAGGAATTAATTTGTTTTTTTCAAATGTATTCCAGGAATTCCAGAGTAGTGCAAACCATGGTTTGCAAAAGGAACTAAAGCAGAGGAATGGTTGGTCCCAATTATTAGGTAAACTGCAAGGAATACAAGTTTTAATTTGAAATGTTAAAACTTACTTGTTGGTTCTTTAGTTGCTGCTGATAATCATCAATCAACTGAAGAAAAATTGAGAAACAAAATGTTTCATAAGATAGACAGCAGTCAAAAAGTGACAATGGATTAATTTTAATAATATACATATTGTGCAGTTTTCAAAATAAATAGTTATCAAAATATATATTTGCTATGATAAGTCAAATAATTTTGTGTCACCCTAGGTAACCAATCACAAGGTCTAACTGAAAGATTTCAAATCAACAGACAGTAGAATTTTTAATTAATCTTATCCATAATGAAGCAAGCTGGTTTTGAAAAACAGGTGTTTTATTGTTTTCTGTATTCTTACTTTCAATCCACATTGATCCTTACCCGTCGAAGATCGTCAATAGTGCCATCTTTCTGTTGTGAAGACTTCAGGCCACTAGAAACACTGTGATCCATTTCCTGCAAATGATGGCAAACTTATATCTAGGTTTCTCCAACAACTCCAAATTATGATCCACTGCACACAAACAAAACCTTCAAATTGAGGCTGAGTGCTCGTTTTTCATGTACACTATTAATTTTGTTGTATTTCTTAGCACCTTGCCTCAACTTGAAGAATTTGGAAAGGAAATGGCTATTTGTTAGCAAGCTATGAATTTTTCTAAAAAAATGGTATTTCATGACTTTCAAAACAGGCATTTTGTAGGCACATCACAAACCTCTTACTTTGAATCATAGTTAATATACGGACTGGTTAGGAGAGCCGGCAAACCTCAAAAGGGAAATACAAAGAATGTACAAAGACGCTTTGTTTTATGTTGAACGAACAGTAACCCTGCACATTCTTTGTTTCAGGTGTAAAAGAAAATATTTTGACTGGATACTTGTTGATTTGCATTTTAAAAGCTGTTGTGTTTTCTGCAGGGTCAGGACTAGAAAACAAAAGAAAATGGCGAACAACGACATACAATAATGGTTTCCTAACCAGTCTGTATATATTAACTATGTTTAAATCTAACTCCTTGGCCTAGTTCTTAATCATTCTACCAGGCATAAACTTCTGGTAACTCAATAAACCATTACCTAATTTGCTAAATTTTATTCTTGAAAACACATTTTTCCAAAAGCTCAAGTGTCATTCAAAATTAATACTCAGCATACTATATTAAAAATCTGTCTGCTAGCCATACTTTGTAGTACTACAGAAATAATTCTCACCTCCATTCCTTTCAATGTAAGGTTAGTCTGTAAAACAAAACATTTTCTCTTTAAAACACCCTTATTTTTACTCAAATCAGCATTGAACCATTGAAGTTTTAAGTCTGTGTAAATAATAATTACAACATAATATCTAATAATTTAACTAAAAAAATATGTAACATTTTTGATTGGCACTATACACACGAGCATGGGTACTTACTTGATCAGATAGGGCAATAACACAATGTACTTACAAAATTATGCACTAAGATAAAATTATAACACAAGAGTTTGAACTATGTCATTTTGTGTATTTGATTCAATAATTATTTAGATTTCAATTATTGTACAGTAAAAAGAAAAAAAATGGTTGGCCTAATTTCTGTTTTAATCCATATAAAGAAATAAACTAATTAATGAGTGATTCTGTCATGTAGTTCATCTCTGATAAAAAAAAAAAACCTTCTTACATAGGTTGACAACTGTAATGAGAAAATGGAAGTTGTATAAAAATAAACCACAGAATACGAAAAGAAAATTCTCTGAAACTATTAACCATGAAAAGTAGAGGTCTTTGTTGGTTAAATTAACCACTCACTATCTCTTATATTTCAAACTGAAAACTTAAGATGAATTCAACCAGTACTACTCATTTAATAACAAGTTCTGTTATAATTACTTTCATTCCTTTTTGCAGGTGGAAATTATATTATATATAATAATTTTCTTGTTGCTTATTAAATGACTGTTGTTGCTATTTAAGTTTAAATAATTAATCCTTTCTCAAGCCTAAATGGCTTGTAGGGCTGGTGCTTATCTCCAATTTTCCATAGTGCTAAGTGGTAACACTAACCCATCCCAAGTTGGCCCCCAGCAAAAGTAGTCATTTTAAGGTTGACTCGAGTGGAACAAAGTTGGATAAAGGGTCTTGCTCAAGGACACAACACAGTGGTCTGATTGACAGGGTTCGTACACCTTTAGAACTTAAAAAATCCAGGGTTTTCCAGGACTTTTTAAACCCAGAATGAAAATATCAACGTTCAAAATCGTCTGTTTAAACAACGTTTTAGTAGTTAATGTCATGAAAATTTGTACTTATTGGACTTAGTATAACAATGACATACAAAAACTAAGTTTTAAGTCTTAGTTGCTACTTGAAATGAAAAACAATGCATCATTTGGGAAAGCTAGTTTTTTCAAGCAGATTCTATGAAATTTTCCAGGGCTTAATGAAAAATTTCCAGGGCTTTTCCAGGGTTTCCAGGAATTTCCAGGGCTTTAAAAATTTTCCAGTGTTTTTTCAGGATTTCCAGGGCCAGTACGAACCCTGGACTGAGGCTCTAACTCCTGACCCTATGATTATAAGTCAAACAAATTTGTCACTCGGCCACTGCACCACCACAGTTTACTTCATATTATCCACAAGCAGATCCTTACTAAATTACCCTAACTACTTGACCTTTACTTCTTACCTGTGTACTCTCGTGGATGTATATCGCACTTGAGTCCAGTCCATCAGAGTCATCGTCTACATGTGCATTGGAATGGTTGGACAAAGATGCTATCGGGCGAGGAAGGGTGGATCTGTTTTCATTTGAGAACTGTGGAGGCTAGAAAGAGAGATGCTAACTTTTAAAATGATATAATAGTGAACCAATGCAAAACTTTCCTAGCAATTTTCTAACAATGCACCTAAAACAAACTTAAGTGCAAAAGGTATAAAGCAATGTGACATTGAAATCATATAACCCATGTACACAAGGTGAAAGACCCTCTCTAGTTTCAGATTGATAACAGCCTTATAATTGGCCTTATGTAATTTCAGTGATTTCAGAGAAGTCTTACAGGAAATTATTATTAATCTTTTTACCCCAACAAAACAGAAATAAGAGGTAGAAGGAGGCCATGCACAAATACTCTATAATGCTACTTTAACATGAATTGTATCTACATAAAATAGCATTCATTAAATAGCATTCATTAAATAGCATTCTTGAGATAGCATAGATAATTATGAAACTGCTCACCTGTTGATGTAATTGGTGGTTTTTAATGAAGGGGGAAACCAGAGTATCCAGAGAAAACCTCAAATGTCAGAGTGGGACCACAAACCCAGTTCTCATACTTCCCTGACCGAGAATCAAACCTGGGTCGCATTAGTGAGGGGCGAGCACTCTACAACTAGGCCACCCAAATGCCCCCAATACTAAAATTAACTACTTTCTGATCAAGGAAAAGAGCCCGGAAGGGTTGTTACTTTAGAGGAATTTTTTACTACTTTTGTGTGGGTGGTTTATGTTTCCATGGCAAAGGTAATATAAAGATTGAAATGCATTAGAAAACTTACCGGTTGGACTGAAGCAAATGATGCGAGTAAATTGACTTGGCTCCTTACATGTGACTCATTCTTTGGAAATAAAATAGTGAAGAAATAAATATTAGTTTCTGGGTGAAATCCACAAAGTAAATATAACATATTTCCTTGAGCAGTAGCCATCACTCGATTAATCGTCTCCCAAAAATAATCGCACCCTTTGATCAAAATGAGTACTGAAAACTAGACGTAATCAGAGATAAGCGAAGTGCATTCCACTTTTTCACCACTTGAAGCACATGATCTGCATTGGTCACCACGCCACCACAGTGCTACCCAGTCAGCCAGATGAAAATCACTCAAAACGGCATCAAGCTTGAGCTCACAAGCAACAGCAAACTCCTTCGTTGATCGCAATAATCATCTTCCTTGAACAATCGCCACCCCCCCTAACCATTTTCTCTTATTCCCATCTTTGGTAACAAAAAAGCTTTCGTTCTATTGTTCACAACTGAATACTTACAAAAGCAAGTGGTGTTCTTTAAACCTAACGCAAAGAAGTTAACCTGATCCAATGAAGGATACACATTATAAGTGAAGAAATATATACATGAAATGGTGACTTGTAATAAGGAAAAAACTTCTTCAGAAAAAAAAAATGAGCAGGAATTGAACCCCTGTCCCTCAGTTTCATGACCGAATGTGATAACACTTATTTATAACTGGCTTATTTTCTAATGTATTGTTTAATACAATTTCTTATGTATAATAATTATGGTTACAGAGTTCTCCCTAGAGCAAAGGTACCGGAGCAAGACTGCCATAGAAACGTCTTCATAACTTTTGTTTTGACTGCACTTCCCTTGTTACAGAGTTTTATTCCTGCTGATACTCGAGTCATTGTAGAATTTGACCATAGGAGACAGTTGTCAAATTGATTATGGCATGCATTTTTCAATCAAAGCAAAACCCCCTTTCAGTTTGTTTCTTGAGAAAGCTTCATTAAAGCCTTGCAATCTTCCGTATATTTTATTTTTTGAAGAAAGGGCAGAATGGTGAAGGAGTTAGAGCAGAATTGCACAGTGCTGCTATACTGCTCTATGAAGAGAACTCCAGCTTAATAACTAATCAGATGGTCAGACTATGTAACTGGGGAATTATCAAGTCACAAAAAAATCACAAAAAACGAATTGCTAGGCTAGTCTTAATTGAAGTCAATTGATGAAACTTGCATTGCATTCCAAACCACTCAGTTGCTTATAATAACTATCATCTACCAATAAATAACAGTGGATAGATGTGACATTATCAGTTTTTTACATTAGTTGACACTTCAGTAATAAGAAAAATAAGCAATGCTTTATAACCGACATTTGGGTGTTCTACACTGACATGATTACCACGGTTATGGAGGAAAATTTACAACTCAAGAATATAAGTGTAAGATCAAGACAATACCAAGGCTATTATGCTTAGTTACATCAGTAGGAAATATTAAATTCTTAAAGTATCACATAATTATTAAAATTAACACTCACTTTGAAATACTCAGCAATGCTTTTGGTACCAGAATCAGATCGTCCTGTCTTACTCTGACCATAGCTAGGTGAACCATCAACACCAGCCTTCCGTTTTCTACCAGCAAGTTTCTCACTTCTACCACTTGGTGTCTGTTAGTGATAAACTTATACCAATTATTACATACTGGTTTTGAACAACCATATAACCCTCAACTTACAGTACCGAGCTAGCCATAGACTAGTAAGGTATGTAAGTAGTTTTGTTGATGTTGCACTGTAACTGCCTGAAAAGGAATATGTTCATTGATACATTATAAAGTGAATGTTCAAGATTCTAGAGCTGATATCTTGTATATACATACACAGCAAGAAATTATTGTCACCAAAGATTTCACAAGTGCTCTTAGCTTCACTTTGGGTAAAAAGTATTCTTCAGCCTCGTGGCCTGTAAAGCTAAGAAGAGAAAGCAGAGGAGTTTGTTCACCAGTTATATCAGAAGCTGACTAAGCGTTCATCTTTTTCTTCATCAATTTTCACACTATTTCAGAGACAGGTTTTTCCTGCATCAGCTTACGACACAAGCCGTACTAAAATTTCTACGGAATTTACATAGATCACAACTGCATTTGCAGAATAACAGCTGCAATGCGGATTTAAGGAATGTAATTCACAAAGAACTAATTAGTTGGCCATAAGAATTCTCATACCTCATTCAACGCGTCCCCTTTGTCACTGCCGACTGATGATACACTTGCATTACTGTTCTCATTGTTCGGCTGGAGAATAGAATAAAATGCAATGTTGAGGTCAGTGTGAGACATATTGCCCGTCGTCTCCCTGAAGTGCAAGCGATGGAACAATGGCACTGCTTGTGAAGACACGAGGTCGCGTTCAAAAACGTATACAGTAATACACAAACATGAACACATATACTACTATATACCGTGGTGCATAAAAACGGGGGAAAAAACTGTGAAATCCAAAAGATTTCATAAAAACGTGGAAAAACCTATATCAACTACTACCTTAGTTATGAGTAAGTTACCGGTTTTCCGATCGTAAATAATGAACAAAATGCAGAAACATTTCGCTTACCCGACCCGAACTCGATGTTAAACGTGTCTCCAAGAGATCTCTCTTACGTGGGTCCAACGCTTCTAGTCCAGCAAAGTTTGTCTCAAATTCAAGAGCTCCAGGGTCTACTAAGGAAAAAAAAATCTAAATTATCCGGCTACAATCTTATTACTCGAAAAATAAGCTTTCATTTTGTCTAACGTGGCTCGTACTTACTGAGCGACGACCCCTGGCGGTTTCGCCGAGGCGATCTACTGATCGACGTACTGTCTTCGTGCTCGGAAAGTTGCAAATTAAATGCAACTGGACTATGTCTTGTTGAGCCCATAGGCTCTCCCATGTTTTAAAATCACTCCATGCTGGTCAAACTCGACAAGTTCCCACAAACAACGAGGAAACATCAAAGAAATAGTCACTTTCGCAGTGCTGGTTCATTCGCGCCGCGTTATGGCCTGGTTACCTGGCCAGGAGAGGCTACCAAGCCAGGCAGTCGCAGTTGACCCGTGGAACGAACGGACCTCAGGGCAGTAACCAAGTTTTTAACTTAATTTATTGTTTCCACGCTTCATAGACTGATTTGAGCAGAAATTCACATTTTTTCCGTGGAAAATCTACTTAATAGCCGTTTTTTTCCGTATTTACGAAAGGTGCATATGAAGTGAAAAATGTTATAAGGCCAAATAAAAAGATTACTTACTTTGTATAAAACAAAACATAGTTGTAAAAAAGAGTAAACATGCACGTTCATTTGTGGACAGCTACTGTTCTGTTAAGTTGTTTACATTAACCAGAATTAGTTTTTCAAATAAACGTTTTCATTTTGTTTTTAGTACGATGAGCGATGTGATTATTGCATTATATCACCCTTAAGCAGGCGCAAACTGTCTACTTTAGGAACTATACTAAGCCTCTGCAAAAAAAACAAAAAAAAAACGCCCTCCCGACCTGGAAAATTTAAGATGAGTGGACGCTAAACAAGTATTTTTTTTATTTGGCCTAACTTCAGTTCAATGGGTAAACCTTGCTATAAAAAAAGGAGTAGCGATAAAATCTTTTATGGTTTTTTGGGTATTTTATTTTGAAACATTCAAAAGTCTTCAACTGGTGACGTCACGAGTGGTTCCGACAAATTTGCATTTTTTAAAATCTACTGCCAATCCATAACCTTTGGATATATTTGAGCCAAAGTTGGGCTGTTCATCTATTAGTTCAAGTCTAGCTCAATTCTTCCAAAGGCGGTGGATTGGCAGCAGCTTTTAATAAAGTGCAAGTGTGTCAGAAGTACTTGTGACGTCATCAGTCGAAGAATTTAAATGTTAATATCCCAAGAACCATCAAAGATTTTGACAAAAAAGTTTCACCGCTCTTCCCCATTTAGCAAGGTCTATCCACTGAAGTAATAAAATTTTTCACTTCAAATGCAATTTAAAATCTTTTTATTATAGCAAAGAAACTACTTCTTATTAACCCAGGGTCATAAAGAAAACCACCCTTTGGACAATAAACAAACAGCCAAACCCAGGTTGTGGTCTAGTAACATAACTAGCAAAATTTTCAGGCATGAATATCCTAACAAACTCCCAATTAATGTTGAACTAGGTGTTAAGTGGCTCAATAATTCGTCTTGATAAAAAGTTGATGCTCTCAGTAATTTTCGGCGCAGTTAAACGGAGGCACAGTGTGCACTACACTGCAGTCCACTGAATTCGGAACTTTCTGGCCACGGCAGGGTCCGCACTTGATTATTTGACTGATCATCCCACTATAGATTTACCTTTAAGGTTGCTAAAATAATCTTCAAGACATTTACTTTTCGATTTCAAGTTTCCTCTTTTATTGAAGACGTTTTTTGCTGCTCAAGGTTGAAAATCTAGTACATGCGACTAAAGACTGATGGCCGTGTGAACATTTATAATCATTCCCATTCTAATGAATATTGTAGAAGTGTTCGGCTTGCAAAACAAAGCATTCAAGTCGGCACATGCGTAGTTTATTGGTTTTTAAACACCATGGCCATAGTTTTCCGTTTTCTTTGTTATCATTATTTACAAATAATAATTCATGGCATGTTGAGATATCTTCTGTGCATCGCGAAAAGAGAAAAATGCAAAACACATCGTTAAACAAAAGTAAAAACGAAATATCAGAGATGTCAATTTCGACCGTATTTTCAATAATCGCACTCACCAAATGAAGCATTAAGATTCTCGCGAACACCAAGCTCAGGGTACAGAACATAGCTAACATATAATTAATTTTTTTGTTATTTTTTCTGTGATCCTAAAATTTTCCGTGATCCCGATCCCAGTACCTTTTTGTTTGATTCCGATACTGGGCGTGTCAGGGCCCGTGATCCCTGGCACTGATCATTAAGTACCCCGTTCACCCTGCCATGGATGGTGGGGTCTATTGGGGGCAATGCCCCTATGGCTATATATTGCAGATGATAAAGAATAACGTCACAATGCCAGCGTAAAGCACATAAAATTATCTCGTCTAAAACTACACGCTTTTTTTTAAAAATAAGAACCAGTAAATTTGGCCGAGGCCCATTCTTCTTAATATTTTGACGATGTGAGCCTCTAAGTGTTCTTAAATTGTTCTTTTTATCGAGCAACTGCAGAATACTCTGTAGCAATCTAGAATGCGCATCTCTTCATATAGAAAGAGGATTTTATGTGTGCAGTAATTCGCAGGAAAACTAAGCTAAGGTAACGCAGTATATACATTCATTGGAAAACGAGTTTGATCAATTTTCAACCCGTGGATTTAGTTTATCGTCGATCCGCCGATTCTTTCCAGGGATCAAGGCTGCGAGACATTTCTCATCCATTCTGTACTGGTCAGTTCTATCGAGCCCGGCCTCAACTTGTTCTCAAATCTTGGCTAATCTGAACCTCGTTGAACTCCCTATATAAGAGCGTATCAATTAAATAAATTGAGGTGATTTTACCGATTTGACAAGAAAATTATATGGGCAGCGGGCCGGGCGATCTATTGGGATTTTAAAGGATTTATGGAATTAATAACGCAGAGTTCATCGTTTTAGACTAGTAGTTCATCTTTTATTTTTTTACGATTTACATTGTAACCCC
>JAOBAT010116124.1:0-13955 GCA_026413305.1 Hydrozoanthus tunicans
GGGGGCGGGAGGAGGGTTGCCTCCCAAGTTCTAGAGCCCTGACCCTGTTTATGATATGAGGTTTTAGTTTTGTATATCTTGTTAAAGATTCTTGTAACAAAATGACATCCTAGGCTCTTTTATGATCATTTTAATTTCTTTATAGTATAAACCTTAAATGTTACCCTGTTTATGATAGTTGACAGAGTAAAGTTGTTCATGGTTACTGCATGGCAGGGCAAACTGCGTAAAAATCCCTACCGGGCAAGCCGGGCACGCGTGTTTAGAATACTTTATCGGTCAGCTGGCGTACGAGCTTTCTAATTCATCAAACTTTCGTATAGATTTTCAAGGAATTAAAATTCACGTACCAAATTAGAAAATTTAATTGCTGGAATTGTATATGATATATAACAATGTGTTTAGTTCCTTTCGACACAACCTTACCGTCGATGTTTATGCCCGAATGGTGATTCGAAAGTGTCTCGTGTTAAAAATGCTCTTAGCTGGTTTTACGCCCAAGTCACAGTTTCAATTTATTTATTAGAATTCTCAAGTAATTTAACAACCAGTTTAATTAGTGACTACGGTTGTTTTTCTGCTTAGTTATATATCTTTTACAGTGTTTCAATCGGTGTAGTCATTCTAAGAGTAAAACTGGGGCCTGTATGAAGGCAAAAAATTTAGTGTGGTTTGATTGTGCACTTCCTCAAATTTTAATTCTTAGAGTTAAAATATATTAACAACTGAGAGAACTTCAAAGTTTCGGTCTGTTCTTAGTGCTTGACGGCCAAGTTTTAGTTTGTCCTTGTTTTATCTGTGAGTAAAGTGAGCTCCTTGTGGAAAAAAAACGCATCTTTAAATAGTTATGCACTGTGTTTATACTTTCTTGTTCTTGAAAAATATTATATAGTTTTTTTGTGACAGCTTGTGGCTAGATTTCAATTTTCAAAGATTTGTGGTGGCTGACCAAGTTTTGAATTCTCAAAATTTATCAGCTTATTTCGTATCGAACTTGTCAGGAGAACTTGGCTTTCGGATAATCTTACAAATGTTTATGTATATGACAAACACCCGATAAACATTTGAATTCGGGCATACAGTTGTAGAATAAAAGTCAGTACAATATGCCATTCCATTTTTCAACCAAAATATTTTGGCTGTCATCCGACGGCCATCTTCGTCAGAAAAAACAATCTTTATGAAAAGGAATGAGTTATCGTACTGACTTTTATTCTACAAATACCCGAATGTTCAAGTCACAAACACACGTCCAATACAATAAAGTTAGTCCTTTGTCTTTGATTAGTAATCTTTTGAAAGTTTGTAGGTCAAATATCAGCGGGTCCAATATTTGAGAGACGGTATGACACTTGACTTTATCAAAGCGCGAGGACTTTTGGAGGATAAAAATAACTAGAATTTTAAAATATCTGTTAAATGACGCAGAGAATGTTAGCTTTTCTTTTCTTTTTTCGAAACCATAAACTTGAGGACGTAAAAACGTCTATCCACACTAACCGGTAAATGAACTGAAGGTTTATTTGTCAACGTACTGTTTACAGAATGCTGAACTTTTGTCCAAAAATAAAGCAACTTAATACCAGTAACTAGAATAGAAACTACTTTTCGTTGTTTGATGATTTTAGCTCTCTCAAATTGATCCGTTTTGAAAAAGTGTCTGTCGACACCAACCGCAGATCTGTCGTTCTTAATTATAATCCACTTTGAAGGGCAATTTCGAAAAATTTCGTTTTCGGTTAACAATTTACGACGGATCTCACAGTAGAGAACAATCTGCGTCCAAAGAAATTTACTGATGAATCTGTTGCCAGAATCTTAGAAAATATCTCATTTTTAGTCAGAGACTGAACTAAGTCTTGGAAATTCTTGAACGTTAAAGACAAACTGTGGGGCTCCGAATGTCTCTTGTCCCACATATTTTTGTCTCTTTGTCGGACCTTTTTCTAGTCTAAAATGTCGCTGTTGGCGTTGCATTTTCGTCTGAACAAAATGTCATTGTCATAATTTTCAATTTTTATGCAATTGTTTGCTTTGACAAACTGTGGGGCTCCGAATGCCTCTTGTCCCACATATTTTTATCTCTTTGTCGGACCTTTTTCTAGTGTAAAATGTCGCTGTTTGAATTGCATTTTCTTCTGAACAAAATGTCATTGTCATAATTTTCAATTTTCATGCAATTATTTGCTTTGCTAATTTATTAATTACAGGTCCAGTTTATCAATCAGGTAAACATTATGAACCAATGTGTCTGTCCAAAAAATTTCAAGCTTGGAGAAAAAATATCGTGACAAACTGATTACATGTGTTCCTGGATGTTTTGATTGATAGTTGATCTCTGATGCCCTTGTCGCTGTCGCAAATTATCGCGCTTTTCCCGATAATGTCTGTCGCTTGTCGGCGCTTTGACAATTGTCTGTCGCCTAAGTTTAAAATCTTTTTGCATGTTGGCCCATACTGGCACAACAGTGTGCGAATAAAATGCTTGAACGGTAAAGACGAACTTAGACAAGCTGTGTGCGAATAACAAATGTAAATTGATGTGACATGTATTAACACATGAATCGTTTTATTTGACGAGAAATCATGATCAGTGGTGCTCACAGTTTGAAGAAAAATTGCGAAATTAAAATCCTTCACCAATCTGGCTTACAATGACGTAAGAACTAGTTGCAAAGTTTTACCGATATTGCCAAACAGTTTAAGGAAACATTTCATTGAATCGAAATCTGAGAGAGATATACGAAAAAGAAATACAGTAAAGAAATTCTCACTCCAGCGAAACAAAAAGGAATAAGATGAAGCGAAATACAGGCACGGATACCCATGCAGTATCGCGTTATAACTAGCTTTTGAATGGTTCTTCCTCAACTTCCCTATTTCTGTTGTAGGTATTCCGTATTTCTTTTATTCCCTGCACCCCAGTATATTTGTGCTAAATATCCTGTGTCCCAGTATATTTAGTCTAAATACCCTTTGTTACAGTAAATTTAGTCTAAATACCCCGTGTCCCAGTATATTTGGTCTAAATACCCTGTATCCCAGTATATTTGGTCTAAATACCCTGTACTTTCTGAATACCCTGTATCTCCTTATATTTGCTTTAGATAGGTACATATACCCTGTATCTAAAAAAACTGTTCTAGCACTCTGTATCCCACATTATTTTCTTAGAAAAAACCGTGATCCGTTTTTTTTGCTTTTTTTTCTGAGAACCCCCGTCAGTAACTCGACAATTCTATTGCAAAAAAGCTCAACTCTGTAAAGAAACTTACCTCAAAAAATACAATTGCTGTTGTGGTCGAGTTGCTTCTTTTATATCTGAACGACGTTTCTCCAGATCTTAAATTTAGATGCTCGACAACACTAGGTGGACACAGGATTTTCGTCCCGGCTTATCTCCGCTTATACTGAAACAACAAGATTTAGAGAGGAACTTCACTTTTTTTAGGCAAGAATATAAATTTTGACTTTTCAGTCGTCAGCAAAAACGAATGCCTCAATTTCCCCTTAAATTGGTAATTCGAATACAGAGGTCTCTGAGAACCATAATATTTGAAGAACTGTGATACCTTTTCACAAACAGTTTCATTTAGACTTTAATCACAATTGCCAATTAGATGCACGTGCCGAAATCAAAAGGTGGTATACAAATGGAGGCGTCAGATTGTCTGGGTAAGACTCATCAACTCAGTGAGTTTAAGTCAATAAATGATTAAACTTTGTCCCGAATGTAAGTGATGTAGAAGGTTGCGTGATTTATGAAGATTTGCAACTGGTAAAGTTTTAAATATTCCTAACCCACGCATTTTGAAACAGTTACCAGTTTAAATAATTTATACGTTGCGGTCTAATTTGTTACTTTGTGGCAAAGAAAATTGATCACTTCTCGAAACAAAGCAAACTAGCTCTTAAAGCAACAATTAAACAGAGACTAAGATAAGTGACATGAAAGAGCGAAGGTGTTAATCTTTTTATTTCCGCTGTTAGTCGGTCATCAAATATATTTCTGGCTTCGTTTAAAGAAATCTGGTATAGTCGGCTGCGATCAAGATATAACAATCTCAATTGGTCGCGCTAACGAGCAAAAACGCTCTTTTAACAGCACAAGGAAACTCTTAATAAGAAACCATTTTTTCAAAAACCCCTTAAACTGAAAAACCCCTGTGCTAAGAACAAAGAACATAGTTCACATTTTTGTTCAGTCGAGATTTGATGTTAAACTGTAAAACGATGCCCTAATTATAATTATGCTCGTGCAATATCGATTAATGATGGCATGATGTATATATGTAGTTGTGTATTAGAAGGCAATAGAGCCTTTGCAGTTGGAGATCACGTCAGCAAATGACGCAATGACGTTAAGAAATTGAAAGGGCTTCTTTACATTAGTTGGAAGGCATGTTTTCATGTCTCAATGTTCAAAAGTGTTTAGGAAACAACAGCAAGATTTTCTAAGAAAAAATAGATGAAATGGTACTGGGGAATAAGCTTGCCCTCCATTCATAATGAATCCTCAGAAAAACTCCTATTTTCTGTTGCTTGCCATTTGCTTTTTCCATTTTTGAACAGCATTTTGTCATAACTGGTGGATTTAAGGGAGCTATGGTCACGCGTCGACCCGGCCCCTACATGCAAAGTGTCTGACAGTAAAACTTGTACTTTTAACAAGGCACCAAACTATTGTAAACACAGCAAATGTGTGTGTAGTAAATTAAGAGCAATGATTCACTCCAACACAAAATAAAAACAATTATCGAGCATTCTTGGATGAAATCCTTAGAACCAACAAAAGTCCAGCACGAAGATTAGATGTTCCTATGAAACAGAGTTTGTGTACTTAACTGGTCCTAATTATAGCTTGACCACGTATTCAAGGCAACATAAACGCATTTTAAGCTTGAATTTTGATTATTCTCTTAGCCAAGTCATTGTGACGAATATAGCATGAACTTGTGGTTCTTGTTTTTCATTAGGGCCAAAAATACCGGTTTGGAACAGGCTTTCTGGTAAGTACAGAAACAGGTTGAAAATGCAACCGATCAACAATGTGTTATGTCATGAGTGGGCAGAGGCACAGGCAGCCCAAGCTTGGTGTTACAGCCAGCAGCGATTTGTATGCCAGTACGTACTAAAGAGCGGATAAATAGGAATTCAAGATTGTTATACTTTTAATTCGTGCAAATGTCGCAAACGATTTATTTCATATTTCAGTTCCCCAAGGTAATCTCCAAATTCCCGTTTACCTGTAGATGACTTCTGAAAGCTCTTAAAATTACCAACAAGACGAAAAAAGGAAAGAACCTAGATATTAAATGATCTGTTTCTCGTGAGTAAACTGAATCGAATCCAGCGTTTTTGGCGCGAATTTTTTGCATAAGCAGCGCGTGCCCTCACAAAAACGGACACGACGCGCGCTCAGGGAAAGGGAGCGAAAACTTAACTTAAAGTGCTCAAACGTAAACTAAGATTTTCCGCCCAATCTTTTGGTGTTTGATATAATTATTTCATAATATATTTCAACAAATTTCGCCCCGTTCGTGGTTTTGACGAGAAAATCAACACGGAGGTGGAAAGCTTCACGGCGGCGTTCTTAAGGATCACCACGACCGCATGATGTGTTCAAGTACGCGTCAACTACTGAAATTTATTTTCCGGTTGGCCTCCATGGTAACACGGACGCCTGGTGCTTAAAGTCTCCACTGGTTAGTCACGTGGTCTTAAGGCCTCTTATCATTATTACCACAACCGTTACCATTAACACTACCGTTGTTGCGTGTTATTATTATTATTATTATTATTATTATTGATTCACGCTAGCTACCTGGATGAAATGGTCAAAAATCCCAATGACGGAAAGGGAGGCACACAACAAAGGTTGGCAACGAAAAAACCAGTGTGACAGTAAGTTGTTAATATAAACGCTCTAATAAGCGCCCCGGGGCTTATTTACTTTTAGATCTTTCAGAGGGGTGGGGAGGGGGGAGGGGAGTCATGTTAGAGTGGTGGTGTGGGGCCTTATATTTAAAAGTTTTTATTAGCCAAAGACAGAAGTCTAGATACTAACCATGTTTAATAGCATTTATTAACTTTGTGTCTTTCTGACGTTAAAACTAGCACTTCTCAAAAACTGAAAAAGAAGAAACAATTAAGGACCACTAACAAAGTTTTGACACAATACGCTTTATGCTTCCTTGCCTTTATGTTGGAGAGGGGAATTATTATAATATTTGAGAGGGCGGGGCTTAACGGAGCGTTTACCGTAATCTGTAAGTTAGTTAATTATTTTGATGACCTTAAACTTGCATGATTAATATGTGTTCATTAAACCTTTTGAGTCTGTTAAATTTATTTTAATTTGATGATGAATACATTGCGAGTTACATCCAAATGGTTCCCATGCACTAAATACAGGTCTGTGATCGATCCGACTTGATCAGTTAATCATAGTTTTCACTAATATAACAAAGTCGATTTTTTAATAATTACACAGCGTTGTTACTTTCTTCAAAATTCACAAGAGACAGGATGAAACTCGTATTTGTTTCAGTTTAAATTTCATTTTAAGCGGTGACGTCCTTTTATAGCTGATTTGATAGCACCTTAATTCTTTTATATATTTGTTTCTTTCAGATAACAATTACTTTAAGGGCAGTCGCTACCTGTTGCAAAATGACCCATCTTTGATGCTGCTGTTTGATTCAAATGGAAAAATCGCTGGTGTTCAACTGGGAGTAAGTGCACAAACTTGATGATAACAGTAATGATGGCAGTGACAAACAGATAATGATTTTCTAAATTTTTATTTATTTGTTTATCTATTAGTTCGTTCGTTCGTTTGTTTATTTATTCATTTATTTGTTTATTTATACGTTTGTTCACTTGTTTGCTCATTTGTTTATTTATTTATTTGTTTATCCATTCATTTATTTATTTATTTATTAATCAATTAGTATATTTGTTTAATTTTTTTGTTTATTTGTTTATCTGTTTTATTTATTTGTTTATTTATTTTACGGTAGAGATGTTGAAGTAGGAAAAGTAGCAACAATTAAAGAGAAGACTAAAGCTGCTTAAGGTTAAAACGAACTGAAGAGAAAGCCAAGTTGCCCGGATCCAAAATGGCCTCCATTTTTGCTTAAAGTTAATTCTTCCTTAGTTTAGTTGAAATAAAACTTTTTGAAAAAAAAAAAATTTTAGTGAGTACTTACATGTTTTAATTGTTAACCATTTTGCAACTTCGTCTTACGTCCCATACATTCGGTCCATCTGCTTGATCATCGTCGGAGGTTCTGAAGACCAAATGATTCGTCACAGCTTCGGTCACAAATTTCTTCTTAGCAGAAACGTGTACACACTTACTGCTTACAATCCAGAAAAATACTAACTTTGGTCAAGGCACTTCACATGTGGGAGCCAAATTTTGATTTGAATTGATTCAAGCGTTTTACATGTGTGAGCTGTATTTTCTGTCTATTGAACGTTATAGTTTCGTTCATGAATAGCACATATCGGAATTAATGTATTTTACCCAAATGCCCCACTTTAAATTTGATGAGATACAAATAAAACCTTTGACTTTGCTTTCATTAAGTTGCAGCTTGTACTATTCAATCTTACATTCTCATGTGAAAATCACAACTATTAAAACAAGTAATTAGCTACAGATTGAAAAAGCCAGGGTTTCATTTTAATTAGTCTTAACATGATTATTCATCAAACAAAGAATATTCATACAAAAAATTATCTTCGACTCAGGCGTTTTACATGCAAGGAGAAAAAATTAAAAAAAATTGATATCTTTATTTTCTTAGAAAGACTTTTGCAGTTTTTGAAATAATTATCTTTCACTGCTAATTTTTATTTGTTTTTTATAAGTAATTTCTCTCTTTTTCTTTCTTTGCTATGTTGCCATAATCAGATTTCATCTGCACCTGGATCAGTCAGACCGTTGCCATGGGTGACAGAAGGAAACCTGCAAACAGTCACTGCATACTTTAAGGACCCGAACACTTTGTGTAGCAATGGAGGTTCCAAAGCTAGGTACCTTGGTGATCGTCTCTGGATACAAAATGGAACGGGCCTAATGATGAACTATTTTAGTGTACCTTTGATGGAAGAGCATGTGAAAGGAACTAGATGGGCCAAAGGGCAGTGCTTCTGGTCAATGGGTTAGTAAGGTTCTGAACACTAAAAAAGCAGATCGTAACCTTATTTTCCTCTCCTGAATCCTGAGCTCTATCACTAATAGCCTATGAGTAGCGTAGCCAATCAGAATGCAGCATTCATGATAGACCACTAGTATGATTTTTCTAATAGCTTTTATCCAGCGAAAAGCTCTATCCAGGCTTCGTATAACAACCGCGGGCCCTGTTTATTCACTCAAATAGTACAGTGCTCAATGTACAATAACGAAGAACCATACATGACACCAAATCAATTGGGACAAGAGATTTTGTGAGTACTTACAATTTCGAAATCTTATCGACCATTCTGCTTGACCATCGTCGGGAAGTTCTAAGGCCCAAATAACCCATCATTCTCTTTTACGAACTTCTTCTCAGAATACACATAATCCAGTTCATTAAACAGCAAATTTATTAACATTGATCGAGGCCTTTCACATGTGGGAGCTAAATTTAAACTACATTTGATCCGGACTTTCTCACTTGGGAGCTAAATTTGCCATCCATCTGGCGGAGCGTCAGAACTTCGTTTGTAACATAGATGGCAAAATTTCTTCGACTTGATTATATAACAGCGAGGGCATTTTTTCGAAATTCAGGGTAAAATTACTTAGCGCTGAGTGGTCGCTGGTATCGTGACTTCCGGAACTTGATTGCAAAGATTTTATTACATCGCCAGAAATTTTCGAAGAAACTAAAGTTATACAATGCTTTCTTGTGGAATATCGCGGATAACGAAGAACTTTGCCCTCGAAGTCAAAAACATGAAATAACCTGTTTGAAGATTAATATTACTTGTATATATGTGTTTCCAATTTTTTCCAAATTGTCCGAGGAGCTGAGTTGAAAACGCTCTCGTGAAATTAATCCTAAGTTCTATTCGGCCTGGCCATGTGATTACTTATACTAATGAATTACTTTTTCAGCTCAGTAGACACAAATCATGATACTAGAATTGTTATTTCATTTTCTGTCACAGGTCAGCTGTATTGGTACGACCTGTCACGCAACACAAAGTGCGAAGATCTGTTCCCCCTCTTCCTGATGTACAACGACGGAATGTTGAACGGCATGGGTTGGGTTGTCATGGAAACTGTGAACAGTTATAGATTTGTTCAGTCGACGCTTGATTCATTTGAGGTTGGTAAAATTAGTTTGACATGAACTATTTTATAGTTTATATTCACTATTTTACAGTTTATACTCATGCTTCACTAATTTAAATCTGTATTTGAATGGACCCTGTATTTAAATATCTTCTCATTTTTTTCAGTTTCTTTTCAAGAATGAGACTTTGCCCAAATGTTTGGAGACTTCTGGACGCTTATCACTGCAGCATCTGTATTTTGATGAAAATCCCCACATGAACTCCTGCTAGCGAGTCAAGGTTAATTGATAAAACTTTTCAAACTTGACGTCTGCAAACTACTGGAACATTCTGAATACATTGGATGCCATAAGCGTTTAACTTTGCTCTTTAAAATAAGTTGAAACAAAATTGCTCTGTTTAGGAGGTACTCGTTTTGTATTACCATTTTGTAACTACTGGAATTTCAAAAAGATTGTAACGTTTGTGTTCTTTATCAAGAAGTAATGCAAAAATTCAAAAGGCTGAAACAATTCCTGCAATTCCGTAGATCGAATAGTTAATTCTCACTTTACGAGCAATGTTGTTTAATTTGGGATTCTTTGAAACTCAGTGGCTACAAAAAAACCAAGCCAAGTAAAAGTAAAAAAAAAAAACGAAAAGAAAAGGAGTACATGCAGGGTTCGCCTGCCCAAAAGTCGCCCACACGTGCAGACAAAAATGTTTTTTTTTTACTACTCTAATTATTCAAAAGCGCTTTTTATTGCCACTGTTAGATTTTTGTGTTGCCAACAAGCCTAATATGTACAATATATTTTACAAAAAACAATAAAATGCAGGAAAATAGGAACAGTTTGAAAAGTTTACTGCAATCTTTCTTTTCTAAGGTATTAAGACAATCTATCCTTAATATGATTCAGTACAATTGTGAAAGGGTTTGAAACCACAACTTATCGGTTAGTAGCGTAGTAAGAAAAATTAGCCCGTTTGCGACATAGAGAGACCATTATTAACTCCTGTATGACAAGAACTATGAAACGAAAGCGGAATAAAAAAAACTATTATTTGGGTCTAGAGGTTGTACATGCGATGTTTACTAAACTAGTTTTACAATATAGATTTCTCAAATAATCAAATGTATATATATAGGGATGTGGGCTTCGGTGGGCGTTTGTTGAAAAATCAATTAGCTAAGATATTTGTAAGTAGGCGCTTACTTAAGGATATGAAACACAGTCTTAATTGACTGTTGATGAATTTCATAAAGAAACTTGTGCTGCCAAAGAAATTCGAAAGCAAATTGTATACAGATAAAAGGTCAAGGTGATTTTATAAATTTATGATGAAAATAAGGATTTTTTTAGGACAAATGTATAACACAATATATATTGCAGCCATTGTAAGATTATGCAGATAAAAAATCTCTATAAAAAATTTATTAAAGAACAAGCAAATTTATGAAACTTGATATGAATTTAAAAAAGAACGCAATCGCTTCCCCCGGTGACGTCAAATGACGTAAACCTTAATTAACCCACGCTCAGTTCACACAAGTTTGTAAGAAATCTGCTTTTTATCACCGGTATTTTACTGTTTGATCAATATCCGTTTTCTTACTACAAAAATTACTTATTTATATGAGGTATGTAAGGAGAATTTGGATGCTGATAAGCTAGTTAAAAAATCAAGGAATTTTCATTATTATTATCATCATCATCATTATTATTATTATTATCATCATCATCATCATCATCAATGTTATTTTTATTATTATTATTATTATTATTATTATTATTATTATTATTATTATTATTATTTACTTTTGCTGGTAGCGCCGGGCCAACTCAATTCGTGCTTCGATTTTAGTTTCTATATTAATGGCAATTAAGAACTACACACCCAATTACTATAACAATTATGTTTCAGAATATTTTAAGAAAATTAAAGGCTGAAATCTTCAAAATAACAAAGAAACGAGCATTTGGCCTCAGAGCCAAAATAAGGCGTTCTTTTTAAAGAAAAAGAGTGTGTTGCCTGTTAATGAGACGTTTTTGAAAGAGCGCACTTGATAAACGATTCTAATTGCCTAAAGTCGCCAGGTCTTTGCCAAAACTTTCCCTCATTTAAATTTTGCACTTTTATTTAACTTTGTTTTATCTTATTTATACAGGTGACTGTCGATTAGTCAGATTAACGTAAAGAGAAATTAAGTTCAAACCGCCATTCATGCTAATTTTTATACAAGCGGATATTTCAGTCTTGTTTTACCATAAAACAGAAACTGTGAGCAATAACAGTAGAAACAAAAACATTGAAATAGCAATCATATTTTTCAAATCTAGTTAAAAAAAACAGTTTTGAAAGAAAAATACCAATATTGTGT
Source organism: Hydrozoanthus tunicans (assembly GCA_026413305.1). NCBI lineage: Eukaryota > Metazoa > Cnidaria > Anthozoa > Zoantharia > Hydrozoanthidae > Hydrozoanthus > Hydrozoanthus tunicans. The sequence goes on from JAOBAT010116124.1 coordinate 11,657, forward strand.
TTTTAACCGGTGATAACAGGTTAATAAAATGAAAGATGTTTTAACATTCAGAAAAAATAACACGATAAAAAGAAACAGAAAGAGTACTGAATAAAATGAATCGGTTAAAGAAAAGGCTTAAAAAACATCATTTATATTTATAAATATATTTTTAAAAAATGTGTATATATAAATGCACAAAGTCTCATGTTTTGGTTTAGAGATAAGAGTTTGACTAAAATGTGGACTGAACTTCTACCGAAATTACAATAACAGAGTAATGTTGAGTGACTGTCTTGCAATAGGCGCTCATTTGAAACAAAACATGCGGTCATCCATAATTAAATTTCTCAAAAGTCACAATACTTACTAGCTTTGTGTTACTTCTGGCAGCTGGTTCGATCTAGAAAGATCTTTTTATACAATGCTTTGTGTTTTCTTTGAGCATTTCATGTTTTTAAAAGCTTAAGAAAAATTTAACCCAATAGTTAAAACGCCGTTTCTCATGTTTATCGAAACACATCGAAATAAGCCGAAGAATACAAGTTTATCAGCGTTGTTATATATTTGAATGATTAAACTCCAGGCTGTCGGACAATAAATGTTTTATGGGCTGATGAAATTTCGACCAATCGCATTGGCTATGGTAATAGAAAGGACCCTAGTTTGGTAGACGCGTAATAACTACTGATGTCTCCATTTTAACTAATTTCTATTGAATACGGAATAGCTTAAATTGTGAGAGCACATACTAGATTATCTCAAAGTTTAGAATATTTGATGAAATTGCTCGAGCTCTTTGAATTACCGCACGACTTTCAAAGAGTTGTAAGAACGAACTACAGTTGGTTTAAAGTCGCTGAAACGAAGTTTGACTTTGCAATGAACTGACGACATCGTTAGAGAAGGAGAGATCGACAGCGCAACGGGGATTTTCGGCGAAGCGGAATCTTATTAAAGTATGTCTCAACAGAATTCCATACGGCGGCGGGTAAGTAAGGACCATTTACTAAAGTTGAAAATTTTCGAAAGATTTAAGAAATGCATGCGTTTAAGAATACATATTAACTTACTGAAAGGGTCGTAATCTTTTGAGCTCGGGAAAGGTTTTCTCAGATCCTGGTTTATTTAGCAGTGAATACTTACTTCTGAAAATGTCTTAAACGATATGCAGTTACAAGCAATCTTCAGTTTTCCTTTAAAACACGCACTAATGCAAAACATAAAAGTTTTCTTTTTTTGCGGAAGATTTATTTTCTGATTCACTTTTCTTGCGAGCCAGTAAAGCTGATTTAACCTTTAAACACATAATCAAATGTGAAAGTTCGCGAAAACAGACAAAACACAATCACCTGCAAAGCGCCATTGAAAAGAAAAAATATTTTTTTTCGCAAACCGGTGCAAAAATTAAGTCAATTGTGCGGCATTGTTTACTTTCAATGATAACTTATCGCTATTTGTTAGTTCGGCCCAGACCCACTCTTATACTACGAAGCCTGAGTTTTAGAGAAAGAATAACAAAAAATATATACATATGTGACAGTAAGCAAGAACTTGGTTTGCAGAATCCTGTTTTATAACTTTTTCGTTTTTTGATAGCTGTTACAAGATAAAGAACACCCGTGGTTCTTGGTGATTTAGGGCATCAGACAAAATAGAAATGAAAGATTTTTTAAGCTTGAGAGTAAACCTCAGTGCAGATATTTATTCTTACGAAAGAAGATAAAGATTGATCAAGGTTTCAGGTTTCGGCAAAAAGCTTAATCAGCATAGCTCAGAGGGACTATTCCAAAGTTAACGATTTAATTTGTAAAGAACGGGCAAAATAATGGGTAAGAAAAGAATAGAATCAAACCATATTTAGAGCAAGGCCGAAAGGGCACAAGTGAGAAGTGGGTTGGGGAGGGTATGGGGAAAAGGGGCCTTGGGGGGAGGGGCAAGGGTAGAATATAAAAAAAGGGTCAATAACCAAGGGAGGGACTTCTTTTGATCTTGTGGGTTTCTCAAAAATATCCATATTTGATTCCTTCTATCAATGTTAACAATAACGCTAATACTAGTGATAATAATAATGATGATGATTATGATAATAATAACAACAATAATAATAATAATGATAATAATAATAATAAGATTATTTAGGCTATATAAAAGTTAAAATGTGTAACTGAAACATTTTAACTTTTGTACAGGCTAAATAGTTTTATCTTTTACCTTTAAAAGTGATAGTCAAATAGTGATAATAATAAGGGAAAAGGTCAAAACAATGGTACTTCCTAGGAACCCAATTTAGGGGGTGGGGTATTATGTGCCGCCACCC
>JAOBAT010116135.1:0-13953 GCA_026413305.1 Hydrozoanthus tunicans
GATTGATATGGGTGGCTGATACGCTCTGTATTTCACCGATCTACTATGTAAATATCGAGCTAAGTATGTGATAAAAGTTTCTATCACGAAACAGTGCTATTTAAGTCTAGGCCTTCATCCCATGCTATATAGATTTGTAACCACAACTTTCACGAGTTATCTCGTAATACTCATCGGAAAGTATTTTATTTCCTTTAGTCAAATTAAGATAGATAGATAGATAGCATTTTAATTTTAAGATGACGGCACATAATAGTACTAACAAACTAGTGGTACTCTGACAGTTCAACAGATCTAAAATATTACAAGCTATGTATATATGTTAAAAATTCTAAAAATACAGAATATATATACTAGTTCAGTTTCAATTGTTCAATCAAATGTTGGGGTATTAAGAGCCAAATCTTGCAGCCCACAAAGAAAAAGAAAAATAATTTTATGACTTAGAGAAAGAGAAAGCCTTCCAATATATATGCCAACAGGGAAAAGCGGACGAATTCCTAAAGAAGTAGAGACCCTTAGATTTACTTTTGCTTATTTCATGCACATCAATAGGTGTATATGTAATCTTTATATTAGATCTTTATTATAATCATATTTACATATACATTGTTTAAACTTGTAATGGCTAGATATATTTGTATCAGTCTGTTTTAAGTTTCAATCTAAATAAAACTTGATTTAAAAAAAGAGCAAAAAAACCTTTAAGAGTTATTTCCCATTAAAAGGACCCAAAGTCTTTTTTTGGAAAAATAAAACTTCATTTCTCAATTGTTCTAAAATAGTTTCCTTTCTCACTTTTATTAATGCAAAAGACCATAGATTTTTAATTTGGCCTTAAGGCCCCGGAGTACACCCAAAAGCGCGCTTAGTACATGGGGATTTTTTTTATCATGTTTGGCGCACGATATCCCCGTCCATGATTTGAATCAACGAAATAGGTTCACTCATAAAACAGATGGTATGAAGGGGGATCACCTTGAACATTTTAAGATTTTTGGATGAGTTTTAAGTTGTATTTTAGTCGCTTACCAGGAGGGACGGTCTCCTGATCTTATTCAATATTGCTTTATATTCTTCTTATTTAAACATCTTTTTCAACTTCCTCACTATCCAACGAACTCTCGGGCTTACCCGGGCCTTAAATGAGCGCTTTGAGGCTTGGCGTCGGACAGCCTGACTTGACATAAACAAATGGTTAAGCTTTTGACAGCCCGAGGAGAGTGTTGTTTGTTTCCTGGTAACTAGAGCAGCTGTGAGAAACACCTTTAACTTCAAGCTAGATAATAGTCAAAATAACTCTTGTTTTGTTTAAGATGTGAAAAAGCTGTAATAGGTAAAACCTGTCTGTTAAAAGAAAATTAAAACCGAATCATAAAAATTTCATTACCACAGGCGATTTAGTTACCGAAACTCTAAGCAACACACGCAAACAAAATTTGCAAATGGGGTATAATTTGCGTTCAAACCTTCCCTAAAGGTTTGAATGACCGACTAAAAAACAACTTGTAAATGTGACATCGGGTGTTGCCGTTAAGAGAATGATTTCTTTTGTTAAAAACTGAAGCTAAATCTTTTCGCGCGACAAGTGGCCAGTTGATCGTTTGCATTTATTTTACTGCTTAATGTTCTTCTACCTTTTTGTTGTGCTATTATCCAGCTAATTCAAAGGCTTTTCATCGGCAGTTCAGAGTTTGGTTCATTGAAAACTAAGCGACTTCATGCAAGATATTCTCTTTTCTCACCATGCACAATATGTATGTTTTCATTGTGCAAAACAAGACATCAATATAAACACGACAAGCAAAAATTGCTCTGACGTCTCGTCTTTTTCTCAGCGTGATTGCAAGGATTCGAGGAAGTCTCACCAATACTTTCTCCTGAAATTGAGTAAATCCATAAAAATGGTTCTAGGAAAAACAAAAAACTTGTGTGTATCAATAAACAGTTAAAATTACAGAACCAAAGCCTTAAAATGTTTAAATGATGAAAGTTCAAAAACCAGAGGTTTTCGAGACTAAAACGTTATCAGTCTGGGGTTTCTTTCGCCGCTTATTTCGAAAAACTATAAGTTCTGAAGTCATCCTCATTTCACAGTGAAAAGAAAATTGACGATGAAGTTTTAGTCGTAAACGTTTGGTTTTTAAAATTTTAAACATCTTAAACCTAATTTATTCTAAAATATTAAATATTTACAGTATAGCGAAATCATGTCTAGCTATGAGGAGTTGTAATCATGTTTTCATCTTTAGATAAGCTTTCTAACGATGTCTTCATCAGTCAAAATAAAAACAACACTAAAATTTCATACACAAAATTAGGTGCTCACAAGTGACATTTCTAAACCTTTGACTCATGAGAAAGCTTTCAGCCATCGTAGCCTATTGACCGTATGCTATTTTTCTTTGGTGTTTGAAGAATTGCGGTATCGTGTTTTTGTTAGGCGGCAATTACGTACGCGTGTACTCGAGAGCACTTAATAATGTTTGATCTTTAGAGAGCGCAATTCACATTTGTTGTTATGATCAAATGGGCAAAGAACCCTTTGCTTTGCAATGTGAAATTGGACGATTAGGAAATGACCCTCTTTTTTTTATCATTGTCATGTCTGTCATTGCTATCACCACCACTACCATCATCATCATCATTACTGCTTTATTTACAGACATTGCCCTCTAGTAGCTAGGTAAGTACACAGACCCGGGGGGGGGGGTACTTCGGGGTCAAAAAGGTATAGATGACCGTCGGAAAAGTCCCAAAAATACCCTAAAAAAATACCAAGGGATAAAAAATTTTCCCCCTAAAAATTACCTCTCGGTTTTAAGATTACGCTAAAAAATACCAATTTTCCCTTGACAGCTAGCGGATCGGCGCAAAGTTCGTCGTGATATGCAGTGAATATAGGCGCGCGCGTATTAGAACGTCCGTCGAAGGACTTTTTTCTTAACATCTTATCAGTATGCACGTTTGCTAAAACACAGGACTGCAGCAGTCCAACAGATTGGGGTTTTCTGATCCTAAAAAATACCAGACTCTTGGTTTACCACAGAGTTTCTTTTGACAACCCCTAAAAAATACCGGACCGATAATTTTAACCCCTAAAGAATACGACGGTCATACCTACCACCCCAATATAGGGAGTACTCCCGGGCACACAGAGCATGTACAAAGACATACCAGGGCACCGGGGGAATTCTGCTCTTATCAATCACTGGGTGGGTTCTTTTGAGTCCCCCGCTAGAAACGAGAGACTGTACCAACGGCCTAACATCCCTGTGCACGGACGGTGTGGTGAAATGCTTTACGAATTTTCAACCCTCAGTAAGGCGCTCAGCTAGCACACACAAGCTTTTATCGCTATAAACTGTGTTACATCGCTAACCAAAGAACTCTGCAGCGGCTGTTAACTTTAGGTAAGTCGTACCCTCAAAAAAAAAAATTCATTAAAAATTGAAAAGTTTAGTTTTACTTTTGTGCATACTAATTAGTTGTTTTAACAAAATGCCGGCCTTTAAATTAGATTGTAAATAGCAAGAATAAAAAAGTCGACTATTCAAACACAAAAGTGCAATTGAAAGTGGCAGCTTATTATATACTGTAAGACTCTTTATAATAAAAGTCAGAAAATGTTGATGAAAAACCAAAGATTCTGAGCACGTTGGGGTGCCTAAATTGACTTACTCAATGCTCGAATTGTTCTCATGCTTTGAAATAAAGCTGTGATCATGAGTTCGGTGTTTATCACCAGTTTAAATACGAACTATATTCTATTTAACGCTGCTTTTTATTATCGTCTGTATCTCGAGCCCTGCTCTCAGTTCTCAGTTGCTTAGGATTAAGAACAGAAGGTCGTGCATGGATTAGATTAACCAAAGTTCTTCTCTCCGCACTAAAAACCTATACCATGTGTTAACTACCTGTTTTTTGCGAGTTTAAAGCATACCGGCAAGATACGAAAAATATTAGTCATATGTTAAACAGGGCAATAAACTATCAATAATTGAATAAGAGGCAGGTTTGCCGCATAACATATCCAGCTGTTTTTTGATTGGGTAGTTTTGACTAAAAGAGCCGACACACGATTGTTGTCGTTAATACATAAGATCGTTAGATAAAAATAGCGGTCACCCAGAGTTTGGTATAGGAAAAACACAGAAATGCATTTTCTAAACTGTTTAAGATTTGTACAAACAATCACAATAATCCTTAGTCTACACGACAGGAAATCTTCTTTTAGTCTAAATTCATGATCATAGTCATTGTGATTGTCATTGTCACATATATAGCCATAGCCATAATAATAGTCGTAGACATAGTCGTAGTTAAAGCCTTGGCTACTTGGCCATATAGCCTTAGCCACTAAGCCATAGCAATAGCCATAGCCATAGACATAAGCATGAACATAAGCACATGCATAACCCTAGCCATAATATTATAGTCAAAGGCATAGCCACAATCATAATCATAATCATAGTCGTAGTAGTTATAGTCGTATAGTCGTAGTCATTGTCGTAGCCAAAGTCAAAATGAGAAGAAGTTAGTTTAGAATGATCGTGATATCAGTGAATACTAAATATGTTGCAAATATGTATCTTTTATCTACATATGGTTTATAAGTAATCAATTAAGATCTAAACCACTAAAACTAGATTTCAGTCGAAAACCAAGCTATTAGGAATGGCTAATTCTAGCTAGAATATAAATCCTAAAGAAATTCGTTAACGTTAAGCTTTGTGTACCTATATACGGCGCTCTGCTTTCCTCGGTAAGTATTCTCAATTTGAAGGGCCAGTTTAGAATCGTCTCGGCTAGCATTTAAACACTCTGTAATCTTTTGTCGGGCACAAGTAAGAAAGCATACTAAACCTAGAAACTTTCAACTTCGAGCAGTCATCAGGTATCCTTGTAGACCTTCGCGAGAAATTCAAGAATAACACAGGTTTTCCTGGCAGTTAGAATAAGTTGACGGATAATTTAACACAGTTTAATTTTACCAGAGACGTCGGGACGACTATTCGGAGCCCAGTAGATACAAAAACAAACGTAGAAATCTAAAGATTAGGACATGCAAAGTGGCAAGTTTTTTTGAAAAATGCGCTTTTTCAAAACATAAACTCAACATGCATGTTTTTTGTTGTTGTTTTTAGTTTTTTTTTTCGTTTAATTTATTTCTTGGTTTCTTTTAAGTCACTTCATACATGGTTTTGTGTTAGAAGGCGGAACAGACAGTCGAACGTAAATTTCCGTATTTTAATTGTAAAGAATGCACAAACAAGTCTACTTCTCCACTGTTTGTGTTTAGATGATATGTGTTCTGACTATAATGTTTTTGGCAATAAATATTGGAAAGTGGTCATAACATACACGCAGAATGCTTTTTTATCAAAACTATTTCTAAAGGCAACGTAAAGTAATCTTTCTTTGAATCAATACAGGAAACTGCGCCTATAAAGCTAAGCTAGTAACGTGTTTTGGTTTAACCGTTTTGAAAGAAGATAAAACCGTTAAGAATTATCTGATGTTTCTTTACCATTTTTCCAGATCCTGATTAATTCTGGAATCGGTAACTGTTAAGTTAAAACCGTAAAAATAATATCAAAATAATAATATTAAGATAGTATATTGCATGCCGATATTTTCTTCTATCAGCGAGGCAAACTTCTTATGCCTGGCTACGATTTCAGTCTCGTGATAAATATCATTTTATAAATTTGTTATCCTTTGTTGAATACAGAAAAAGTCGGGGCAAGGATAAAAACTGTTTCCGTCGAGGCCTGTTTTGAGTTTTAGAAATTACATGAAGAAGTTGTCCTTTTTGGGTTCATCATTGCCTCGATGGAATTAAGTCTTTAACCTTGTCAAAATCCTTGCCTTGTTTTTTTTTATGTAGTGTAAATGGGGTTTTAGTTTGTTGCGATTTTAGAGTCGTGCTAGATATTTTCTTTAGAAAAACTGTTAACCATTCCAATTGTTGTAAATATGATATTGTGTCCCACATGTATTTCACTTGATGGTTCAAGATCTACTCAACCAACGAATATTTAGAAGCTACATTTCAAGTATTTCAATTTTATCTAGGAAGCAAATGAAACTGACAAAGTAACATATCAGTAACTGCTCAGTCGAAGATTACAAGTCACGCGCAAGTATTGCGGCAAAACGCACAATGAAAGCATGGTGCCAAAATAAAAGCAAACACTTTTCTCTCATTATTTTGCCGTTAATTGTGGCTTTTCGCAAAATGAATCTTGTTTCAAAGTTGCTGTCGTGTTATCTCTCATACATTGACTTAAGGCACAAGTTTGTTCATCTCTTAACTAAACCAACAATATTGTGGCGGCTACTTCGTATATTTGCCTACGAAAAGTTTATTAATTTGGAGTATGCCATTTATTTCGAGACAAATTAAATGCAAAAATCATTCACAGCACACTGTGAGTTCAACAATCAATATTTAAATATCTTCTCGTTGCCGAACAAAGAAAAGTCTTAACATTCAAATCAATAAGTATGCCAATTGAAAAAGCTCCGCGTTTCTTAAAGACGAAATACAAGATGTATCTACATAATTATGTCTCAGATGCGAAAATCCTTAAATTTAAATCTGAAATCATTAATCAGTTGTTATCCCGACGTTAAAGTTGCAATAACTGACAACTCTACAAATAAGAACTATAGAATAGACCAATTAACGCAGGCGTTCCCATCAGCGATCTCGGCTTCGCCTAGAAAAACAACAAAACAATACAGAAGAGAGACTTTAGAAATTGTCCTGTTATTAGATATTATTCAGCCCGAACTTATTGTTACAGATATCCAATCAGAAAATCAAGATTGTAGTAATAATTCTAGGCCTTCCCTTAACTTTGAGAAATCATCCTTATAAACAACAGTTAATATACTTTTGACAGGATGTTACTCTTATGAGGACTTGACCGAACATTATATTCCGGTGAGCTTTTAACTTCTGTCAGTAGAATTCTAAGTGACTATGTAAAAGTAAAGTCAATGCTGTATTTGAAGATAGGTGGAAATTTGATTGATGCACTGTAGGGATTTTAAAATATTTTCTTTGAGGACAGCATAACAGTGTAACTCCTTTATGAGATCTTTTAAGAAGCGAAGTGTCAAACAGCGAATAGCAGTTGGAATTCGAATCAACTTTAAAGCAAAATGAAATAAGCCAGTGTGGGTTCGCTAGCGGGACTTGAATCAGAGACTCTTTTGTTGCGTTAGACTGTGTACGAAATTATAAGGGTTTGCATTTGTCAAACTCGTGAAAAACGATACGATTTTCTTTTTTATTTCGAAAATGAAAGCAGGCTTCATTAAGTATATGCGGAATCAAATTGCGGTTGCTTGGTAAACTCTGGGACGTTGTAATTATACAACAAAAGAAATCGCATGGAAAAACCGACTTTTCGACGGTAAGCCAAGATTCATTCCCTCATGTCTTTGTCAGGAAATCCTTTTTTGTTTCAAAAAGACATTTGCACTAAACAAGTAATTGCGAAATTTGAATGTTTTTAAAGCACCCGAAGATGAAGTCGATACTTAACGACTTTTTAACTATATGATCAAACCTTAATGTTTCGAAAGCCGATTGAGAGAGCAAAACATGATCTAGCTTTGAACAGCTATATTAGTTTCTTATGTAAATTCTGCAGTAAAATTGATTTGTGACGATACCAAGATCTTATCAGAAGCATACGACGTACAGGATGGGTTTGAAAAAGTATAACGGATATATTAATTTTAGCTATTCAGTCTCTTCTTAAATAACGATTTACAGCCATCGCTTATTGCAATATTTGAATAAATTTTCAAAGAATACATTTCTCACTTTAACAAATATGTTTAATGTCTATTCAAACTCTAAAATCAGAATGCTAGAAAAAGTTTGTTCGTCGCTTCATTTTTGCTTTACTTTAGCTCTACACATACAATTTATCAGTAGTAAGTGAGACACTCTTTTTTCTGTTATTTACGATTGGTAATTTCGCTGATCAAAGCTTCCGCTTCGAAGAAATGAGAAATGTAATCCGCGCTTTGAAGTAAATTTCTTCAGTAACTAAATACACGTTTCATTTTTCTTGACAGATCAAATGAACACAATAGATCAGACGCGCTTCTTGGAACTCTCAGCCTGGCCACAAAATAGTGGACATTTTTTAATCGAAGACGACGAGATATGTCTCACAAACCATTAGCGAACTGTCTCTGGTTTTTTCGCAGAATGCTGTGCTGTCGAAAAAAGAGTACACGAACCGAGACCATCCCGAGTCGTGGAATATTAGACAAAATCCTTAATCCACTGAGCTTTATTGCGGTTTTTATTGGATTTAAAAGTTCCTATCACCCATACCTATCAAAGGCCGGAACGCCACTATGGTTGATCAGTATGATAATTCATTTTTCGTTGGACTTCTACGAAGCGTATCATATTTTTGGCATTGCCTGGGCAACCTCAATTGGTGTTTTTCTAATTTCGTTCGTAAGTGGAACTTTTTTTGCCATTAAAGATGTAATACCCTGGCTCGAGGACTCTTTGGAGATACTGTACGCTGAGGGGAATTTCTCTGAAACGCTAGAAAAGGTTCATGTAATAACTAAGGTAAGGGAGTTATATATATGTTACTGTTGGTGGAATAACTAATTATATATAACTATGTCATAGTAGAAGCCATAAGAGCATCGTTTAGAATAAAAATTTGTAAATATTGCGGTTGAAAATTGTATAAAATGTTTTCGTGATAAGGGATTGCAGATTGCTTAAGCCTTAACACATCTCTATGCCTTTCTTTATTCAATGCAAGACAAGATAGGATTTTCCCGAATTTGGACTGAATGGTTTAACATGGCGCTTCGATTTGTGTAACTTAAAGGTTTTCAAATGAGCCAGGAGTAATAATGATACTGAGACCACAACACAGAGTTTCACTGTTTTTAGAACTCATTATTTGGTAAACTTTCCGTGACCGACTTTCGTTGATTATTCAAAACAATTGTAATTGTAGTCAAGAAGGCATGTTTGTGTTTGGGATATTAAAAGCAATGCTGTTTTACCGCTTCTGAAAGCGTTTAAAACTCGGCCTTTGATGCACTTAGGAAATGCTTTATTAGTTTTCAGACCTGTTCCTCTGAGTTTTGTCCTTTAGTCATTAAAGTAAATTTTTTATAAAAAGAAGGAAATTTTTCGTGAAGCATTGACCGACATTGTTTAGATTACACGGATCCTTTCATGTTTGCCTCCTGACAAGTTTGTATAAAATCAAAGGTAACCTGAACAATCTCGATTATGGTATAACTCGGATCGTATTGATATTAGTAATATTGGAACAGTGTTATCAACGGTTCACTTCCGGGGATCGCCCTACCATGTTGAACAAACATTCTTGAACGACGTCGGTCAGCTATAAGTCTTAGATAATAAGTACTTCGAAAGCTATTTTACGATGACAATGAAGCCAACGAGAGATGCTCGATTGGATTGCACATAAAGGTTATCGTAGACTTACCAGAGAAACTTCATTTAGCGGACGGTTAGTTTACAACTAAAATTGTTTGTAGAAACCCCCACAGCTGGGTTCAATAATATTTTTCTCATTCGGTAAAACAGCAAAGTATAAAGTCACGAAAATCAATTCAAAACTTAAAGAGATTTGGGATTCAGATACAGGAAAAATTCCGAGTGATCCACGATGCCCATTCATTGCAAGTTATCAGATCAGTTTGGGTCCTTCACAAATGTTCAATTTCTCTTGCCCATAATCATATTTTCCTTATGATTCCGCCTCTAGTCTAGAAAAGCAAATGAACGTCTACCTGCAAAAAGGAAAATAAAGGTGTGTGAAACTGGTGGCGACGGGATAAACTCGATAATAGTTTATCTCGAACATCTATATTGTGGAATCTGTTTGGTTTGATAACCTTGTTAAAAGTTAGTTATAATAGTTTAGTTATTTATTGGGCTACTTGTTTGGGTTCAGTAACACGGAATTAAAGCTAAACCAAACCGGTTTGTTTTGTCAAAACGAAGTTATAACATAATCTTAGGTTGCTTTTAGAAATTTTTTGTTAATAGTAACTCAGGTCGCAAGTTTCTGAATGAGCGCCTTTATCGGTCTTCGTCAGTCTTGATGAAATTGTGTACATATGGATGTCTGTTTGGTTGGATCAGCTTCTAGACACGTTAAATACTGTATGAGTTGTGTTTATATATTACTAAAATATACAAAATCTTTTTCATGGCTTTATTTTTGATGTTTTGTTCCATCGAATACGTATTCTATAATCTAGACGAAGAGATCATTTTAATTGCAAATTCATGTTTAATAGCAGTGGCCTGTTAGAGTCTTCCCTTCCTGTCTAAGAAAGAACGGTGTTGAATAACCATTTTGCATCTAGATAAGCTACAATACGATTTGGTACATAAGAAATCTGGTGCTCAAGGATCAGGGGTTTAATTTTACGAGTCTAGTGATTAGTCAAATTTAAACAATAATTTAAATGCACTTCTTTTAATACTAGCTGGAACACCAATATCAATTCAATGCAAAATTTAAGCAAAAATCAAACACGTTAAAAAGGCAAGTGCGGTTTGTTTCTGCTACCTTTTGTTACAAAAAAAGGGGCCGGAAGTATAAAATGTTTAAAAGATTCTTACCCAAGCAAATTTTCACTAAATCGATTTATTAATTCTCCGATCGGAAATTTACAAAAATTAAAGATAAGTACCAGCTTAGTCGCATACAATAAAAGTACGAAAGAAATCTAAAAAAAACCACAAAAACAATAATCATAAAGTTCTTCTTCCAAACCTTATTTTTCCTGATTGGAATAATTATTTATTTTGCTTTTCACTCAATTAAACAAAAATAACGTAAGTGGGTTCGGGAGACTCAAACTCCGAATACTATTGTCTGAAATAAAATGCTTGTCAAAACAATGAAATATCGCGCGCACTAAAGATAAACAATATAACTTCGACTGTAAGATTTAAAGGACTTTTTTAGTAATAGCCCCATTTCCAAATCTTTAAATTCTTGATATCCGCCTACAACTCAAAGTAATACTGAACACTAAGATCCGCTCTGAAACGCAAACACATAGAGTTTTGAAAAACATGATGAAACATAAATCTGTATCAACAAAGCTCAGAGAACTGAAGCCTAAATTAGTCTCCTACCGGCCTCAGCTGTTATGCTTCCTAACAGATTGTATGTTGATTGATGTTTATTGTAAAAAAGCATAATGATTATAAAAATTTGAATAACTATTTCTCAGTTCAATATTCCTAATTCAAATTAAATGTCAATAGGAAATTATGGTGGAGCTATGATTCTTAAATCAGATAGGGGTCGTAATGAATCTTAACGACCGAAAACAAAATAACCTCATTTTATCGTGTTATTTATTCAAACTTCAAGAACAAATCAAGGGTTTGGGTTATTTTACTTGGATTTTTAATGAACAACTTTGACTCAACAAAGACATTAATAAAATACGGAAGACGTTTGGGAAACAAACTTTTCCTACTGTTTATTATATTTAGTCCGATCAAAAATACAGAATGCGTGTAGCGCATGGCATTAAGAATGTTTTTTAACATTTATTCAATTAAATAACAGTTCTTGGTAAGTTAGGCTTTCAGTATAGACTTAATAGCTTAAGCAAAATATCATGGTTCCAAAACTCCGTTCTAACGGTTGAATGTTGAACAATTAAACTACGACACGGAGTGTCGGATTCATGGAAAACGACAACAAACAACAAGTAGTCCAACCTTTTTAGTAGAAAACAACTTCGAATTTAAACCGATAAGAACAAACGTTAAAATAACTCGCCATTGGGCTTTCGTTTAAAACCATGGCATTTGTACAACTCGCTGTGTGTCGCTCAACAGACAATGAGTAGGATAGTCGACCAGATTGCTACTTTTTTGAGAGTATACCGGATAGTTTCTACTAAAAGCCCAAAACCCATATTTGCTTCTGTGTGTTGTTTTCGGAAACTGACATATGGTACAAAATGAGACGTCAAAAACCTTAGGCCTCAAATCCAAAAACCTTTAAATCCCTGTAAATTCCTTTAAGGAAATAATTTTTCTTTGTGATTTTGTCTAAAAAATGAAAGAGATCTGGCTCACGTAAAAAAAATTTACGTCTTTTGTCACCCAGATTCCTTTGCGTGCACTAGACATCAAAATTTCATTCAAAAAGATGAATATAGGAAAAAGCTGCTGCAATGTCGAGACGTATGTCCAGCGGCAATAAATTAGAACTTGACCTGTGGCACAGGTTCCCGTGTGAGTCTCTATAGCTCAGTGGGTAGAGCATCTGACCGGTAATCAGAGGGTTGTGGGCTCGATTCCCGTCAGTGACTCAGCTCCCCGTGTGAACCTCTCTAGCTCAGTGGGTAAGAGCAACTTAACGGTAATTAGAGAGTTGCAAATTCGATTCCCGTTAGTGACTCGGCTCCCCATGTGAGTCTCTGTAGCTCAGTGGGTAGAGCATCTGACCGGTAATCAGGGGGTTGCGGGTTCGATTCCCGTCAGTGACTCGGCTCACCATGTGAGTCTCTGTAGCTCAGTTGGTAGAGCATCTGACCGGTAATCAGAGGGTTGCGGGTTCGATTCCCGTCAGTGACACAGTTCTTTGTGTGAGTCTCTGTAGCTCAGTAGGTAGAGCATCTTACCGGTAATCAGGGGGTTGCGGGTTCGATTCCCGTCAGTGACTCGGCTCCCCATGCGATCTCTGTAGCTCAGTGGGTAGAGCATCTGACCGGTAATCAGGGGGTTGCGAAAGACCGGCAGTATCGCTTTGCGCCGCCTTTCAATAAAGAGGCATTGAGTAGGTCAGCCAATCAGATTGCTGCACTCGCAATATTAATAGCAAGTTTTTAATAATCATTAATATCTTGCAGAAGCTGCCATGGATGCTGCCATTATGTGCCTTATTTGGAGCGTGTGGACAGTATGTGTGTTATTTCGTCGACGATGCCGTTCAGTTAGAGCTCAGTAAGAGCACTTTTGATTGGCTAACTCCTGTGTTAAATGTGGCGCGTGTGTTGAGTCTACTCCACGTGTTGTACGGATATTTTCTCTTCTTGTTTCTTATTCTGCTTGTTATGTACATCACTGGACTGTCCATGAACGAGTTTCGAGGTAGGTAAACCCGACCCTAGCCTGGAATAAACAAAGGATACAGATTAAGATTATACAAGGACAAATAAGTAAAAAAGAGGAAAAGTGTAGATTGAGACCTCGCTCAAGCTATTGTGGCGCTGAATAAACTAATTTCTTCTCAAAAATGATAGATTCAAAACCACTCTTGAAAGCAGAGTCACTTTAAAAGCGTGGCTGGGGCCTCAGGAAGCCTATGAGATACAGGCTAAGATTTAAAATCCCTATGACACTAAATGAATTAATTCATTTCGCACATGATTTAAATTACTTCCACGAAAAAATGCTTTTGAGTTTAATCGCATCGTCTTTTTTTCTACCGTGGTTCAAACTATCCAAATTTTCTGAAATCTTGATTCACGAGAATCACGTAATCCACGTAATCCCTGACTAGTAGTATTGAGCAAGAACTAAGCTAAGACCTGTATGTAGAGTTTGAATCCTTCCGAATAGAAAATCTTTGACTCTTTCATGTTCATTTTGCTGTGTTTTGATCCCGAACGTCCAGAGATGACGTCATAACCCGGTCCATCAAAAACGAGGTCTTAAACACACAAGACGCGAACTTCAAACGCGTATAAAAATCGAGATTACAACCAATTCAAATTTTGTTTTAAACCTCCTTAATTCCCAATCACTTTTAGTGGATACAAGAACAGAATAGAATAGAATAGATGCCTTTATTTAAACTTATTAGGGAAAAGGTCAAAACAATGGTACTTCCTAGGAACCCAGTTTAGGGGTGGGGTATTATGTGCCGCCACCCACCA
>JAOBAT010116146.1:0-13952 GCA_026413305.1 Hydrozoanthus tunicans
GGAATTTCAAGATAAAAGTAGGAATAGTAGGAGAAGGGTCAAAAAAGTAGGAAATAGTAGGAAAAGTAGGATCACTTCAAAGCCTGAAGTTAGTGCAATGGAGATGGCCAAAAAAATATCAGGTCAGAGGCAACTAATTATAAAGCTCCTAAAAACAATTTGAACCTTATTATTAATTAGCAGCTGTGGACAGAGCTGTTTCTGGCCTTGCTGGCCCTTGCAAGCATGGCATAACTAACAAACAGTCTAAAATTCCCACAGAAAGATATAAACAAAGTGGAAAGCATTGTGCTTATGGCATCTAGCTGGTGCTGAAAAAACACCCAGATCTCACAAGCACAATAGATATACCTACAATTTTGTCTATCCACTTTGTTTATTAAAGGTTCAACATATATAGTATATTCAGGGTTTGTCCACTTTTCTTTTCTTGTCTTTTTAAGGTGAGATTATTGGTTTTTGAGAACCCAAGCCATGGGACATCAACAACCAGAACTGACCTAAAACATTACTTTTTGCGATATTGATTTTCCTTGACACAGTTATATAGTTGTAGGCATGTTTTAGTTGAACATTGTTATTCACGGACCTGACACTAAAGTCTATAGAACTACAAAGGTTTGATTTGGCATTACGTAAACAGAACTATTACTGTGCACTTTTTATGACAACATAACAGTGTAGTCTTCTTTCAAACTCAACAAACTGTAAGCTAAGTACATGACTCGTGATTCAAACAAAATGCCAATTTCCGTGAAAAAGCAAAAATTATTTAAGAACTTTCTGAGGACCATGATTGATTTTTGTAAAATTTAAGGCCTTTTGAGGTTTTTAAGGACCAGGACGAACCCTGTATGTTGTAGATGACACTCACTAGACCAGAACCAATCTATAGAGATCTTTACTTTGATCTCTTGCTGGGGGTCTGGTGGAACTCTAGTTAATTCTAGATCAAGTCCATGGCCAATGCTACTCATGATCATGATCAGTAACTACACTTTAACATGAATGTTTAAGGTGTGGAAAGCTGAACAGTAGAATCAATATTTAACTCAATTATACATATTCCAATTACTAACATTCTTAAGCAGCGTAATCACTAAAAGAGCATGATCCACTGCAGGTCATATTTACTAGTTTTGCAATGCTTTCGAGTGAGATGCCATGGAGTATGTCTTACACCACTTGTATTTTCTGTATATACGCAAGCCTTTACGCATTTTCCACGGTATCCCACAAGAAAGCAGCATTGCATAACTAATTTATCCCATGTCTTGAAAAATACAAAAAAAGCATAAATTATTATTAAGGATATGCTAGCTGTGAGCAGGCGGCCATGATTGCTGCAAAAATTACAGTCAGAAAAAATGCTTTTTCACTTTTATCAATCGGGATGAAAAATAACATTCACTTTTGTTTATCTATTATATTGAAACAAAACTTAAAACCAAAACCATTTTCATTCTGTCCACATGTGCATAATTACCTCCCATTTGTGTGCGCACCTTATTAATTAATATTTTTCCTAGACCCCCTATGGCATAGCTGTATCTAGCTGTAATGGGACAATTTATAATTAAGTAATTAAAATAACTGGCCTGACATTATTGTTCAATTCAGGTAACAAATGATTGTCACTTACTGTTTCTTCAGAAATGTCATAGGTGAAGCATTTATTGATAGTAAGTTGTGGGTCAGACTCATTAAGGCATCTGTCCACTCCTTTGCCATGGAAAGTGAATTGCAAACAAAATTGACAAACACTAAATCAACCATGTTTGGTCCATGAACTACAGTAATTGTCTTGTCCTGTAAAGGGTCATCATCAGACCCAAGTCTCAAAGACTCTCTCAGTTTTGGGTCCTGAAAGAAACCAAAATTATTTAAATTGCATCTTTATACCAATTGATATATTTTTATAAAACATAAGTATATAAATGAATAAATTATTGAGAAGGCTCAAGGTTTGAGGGCAGAGGGGTTGCCACAGTGGAAAGATCTCTGCCTCCCAATCCTGAGTTTCAATCCCTTGCTGGCCTGGTTGAGGGTTGAATATTTGGAAGACCTTTCTTCCCACTAAAGGCCACTCAGCTTTATTTCCATCTCTCCTGGATCAGTTAAATGAATACCAGCATACACGCATGGACTGCTTTTAAGCGGCTACCTATCGCACCTTCATATATATGCTTCTGGTCTGCTGGGAGTAAAGTGATCATTTTCAAGCGCCTTTGAGCATGAAAATGGAAAGGGTGCTTATCATTTTAATGCTTGGAACAACAGAGCTCCAACATGATCAGTATGTAGAATACAATACAATATGAAAGCGGATCAATTATTCATTTGTTTATCACAGACTGCACTGTTTTGTACAAGGTATAAACCTGCACTCGTTAGTGTCAAGATGAAAGTCCAAAACTTCCATCATCACACAGATGAGGACATGCAGTCCAAAACTACCATCTTCACAATGACGAGTGCTGGGTTATGCTGTTCGAATATGTACCCTGTCATGAAACATTAAATTGTCTTGAAAAAAATGGGTAACTGAACTGCTTTCATCTTGTATTGTTTTAAACCATACTAAGCAGGAAATGAATACATGAAATGGTGATTTGATGTGTGTATATTAAAGGTATATATTACAATTAGACATGAATCCAAGGGATGTGGCATGTTGCTTCCCGCTTAAGGCATTAATTAAATTCCCTGGAAGAAGTTTTTTCTGTTATTTACAATGATACCATTTCGTATACATATACATAATGTAACTATGCAGTCAAAACATAATGGACAATTACATAAAACAAAAGCTTTGTAGTTTCAAGCACTCAAGAAAGCACAATTTTTGTACATTCTTTGTATTTCATTTCAAAGCTCATGTAGCACCTTTAAATTTCATAACAATTAAGTCCATTTTGCAACTCTGATTGGGAGGTGTTTTTTATATAAGCCTTGAGCTCCACACTTTTTGTAAGGAGTTTTTGTAAGGGTTTATCATTTCATACAAAATAAGTAATAAAAACTATTGAGAGCATATAGTGAGAAATTTCATTTTAATTTATTTATCATGGAAACATACAGTATGTACAATCATTTACAGCATCAAACTCATTAAGCTTATTTCAGCAGCAAAGCAAAGAAAGTACGGGCAAAGAACTAATCTATCTGTGCATAACATTGAAGTTTGGCCTAATTTAAGTTTGGCATCTTTTTTCTGACATATCTATCAGTAATCAATTAAGTCTCTGGATGAATTTTATGATGAATTTCATACAGTACTAGTGTGAAACTAAACAATTTTGTGTTCAGTCCTTAGCTTGTTCTTTGTTGACAACTTACAAGATAAAAAGTGGGCATATTCCAACAAGAATATTATATATATTTATATATATGTATAAAATATGATGATAACCATCACCAAGCCCCAAAAAGAAACAGGAAGAGGAATATACTTAAACAATTGGGGTTTGTTTGCCTATTGACTTGAGATATATTTTGTGTATAATTAGAAGGCTTGATGTTCAATATTAAACTTTTTCAACTTTAGTAGATGAGCTGTTTTCCCTGATAAAAATTTGTATTAAAAATCTGTTAAGGCAACGTTTCCATGTGTAAGTATACAAATGACAGGGTATGTTTCTGGAAACAAATCATGAAGACTTTCCTTTTCATTAGAAATTAGGATGTTTTGATTCTGTGGCTACTGGATACCTAATTTATACTGAATTCGTGATCGGCTGAATAAAAGATACAAGAGACTTATATACAATCAATATACGTTTAAAAAGTTTTTCCTTGAACTCGATATCATCTTTATGGTGTTTGTAACGTAATTACGAGTTTTCACTAGCACGAATCACTCATGTCTTATATGTTAATTATTAACCGATAACGAAATTTCATATCGAAGGTTAAAAGCTTCGCTTTTAAAAGAAATCATTTATCCTTAAAAAACTCTTACAAAACACCACAAACTTCGGAAGCTATCGATTGCAACAATGTAAAGAGTTTCACCTTCATAAAATGCTTGATGTTTGGCTTCGGGCAATAAAATTTATTTATTTTATTTAAAACACGACAAAAAATATTTGAATTTATTTTGTAGAATACGAATTTTAGCAGCTGATTACTTTTTGTTCCTTTTGCAGTTACAATGCACAGTTACATCGGCGGAAAAATCAGACAAATGACGACGGGACACCCTAAAAACACTACACGGTACAAGATTCCAAACGCTGTGAAGTTGTAGTTGTCGGCACCTGAGCTTTATCTTACGAGTATTAGCATAAGTCATAATTGCCATCAATAATTCAGCAACTCGCTACAATTACCCCACACCTCGTCCCACTTTTTTTAAAGGGAAAGTCTGACAAAAATTTTTTCTGTAATTTCACAATATGTAATGTGGCACTAGCCAATGCGAATTCCGTAAATGGTACAGAAATAAAATTCCCGTTATGAGTTGATATCATGGAAATAAATTTATTCTGGCGCATTTGGAGTTCAGGTGCCACAAAAGGCAAATAACAGTTGATTTCAACAATAGATCATGAATTGCTAAAAATCCTTTTTACAATGAATAATTAAAAGTGATGTTTGGGTAGACTTTGTTTAAGTCAAACCGGTTTGAAAAACGCTCAGTTCGTGCTTTACCGCAAAATAACACGCCTCATGAACTTCAAAAGTAGTAACAGAATTCTTATTTTACAGTAAGTTGTTTCACTCCAAAAATAAATCTGGAAATTTACTTTTTATTTGAAACTTAGAATCTGGCACAAACAGCCAAAATGATTGAAATACAGTTATTATGAATAATATAATCTACCTCAAGAATTCGTAAAATATTAAATATTCTTGGACTTTGAGTCTAATTTGAATAACACTAGCAAGGCTTCGAAAAAATTATATAAATCTTAGAAACACGGTTGGAGACTGCCTAGACCTCCAAGAATAAAACTTTTTACTTGCAAATTCTATCTGTAGTTTTTGAAGATAAAAACAAATGCCCAATAAATAAAACCTTGATGTCGTTGTGATTGGTTAAAGAAAACAATATAAATCTGTCGACTTGCTATTAAAAGCGAACAAGTCGAAGTGATGCTGTGGCAGGATTTGCCGGCCAATTTGACGGCAACACATTAATTACAGCGCAAACTCAGCAACAAATCCACACAATATCACACAAATAAACGAACACAAACCTTGGGAACTTTCGCTGATTTTCCAGTTCTCACATCTCGCAAAAGCACTACTTCCAAGAGGTCTGTTTCCTACATTGGACAGATTGAAGAACAAAGTAAACCATTTCGTTTGTCATAACAACGCAGACCGACCGAAACTGAACGATAAAGTCAACGGCTAGCTTGCTTCTGAATTCGATAGAGAAGCAAAACAACTGCAAAAACATTTACTTCGATTAGAAATTTATCTTCACCGCAATCTTTCATGCTGTTCGTAGAGAACCCAAAACTTGTTGATACATTTTCGTGATTAAAAGGAGCTGATCGCGCTAAGCACACGGCTAGCGTCTACACGCGTACCTTGTCTTCGTATCTCCAAAATACGAGATGCCCTTCCGAATCCACTTTCAAAGTACATGGCTGGCCAGTTGTAGAATCCTACCGATAGTTAAGAAACAGTCGATTAGCTACATAAAAAGGCGAGAATCGTCGCCTGCTCTAAAGTAAGGCCAGAGGAAGTTGTGAAGCCAGTTAAGTATTCCACTTCTCAAATGGTGTTACAAAAACATGCCTCGAAACTTCCTGTTTTCCAGTGTATCGGGCTACAAGTCGATTAAATAAAATGTCTAAAACTCTTCAAAGAACGTTTAGCAGAAGACTCCAAGCGCTTTTCGTGATAAATGTTCTATTAATACCCACACTAGCTCAATTAGAGAGCTCGGTCGCCCTCTTAACTTCTGATAACCCGAGCAAAACTTGAAAGAAATATTGCACTACTTCAAAACATGAATACTGGAATAACTTACTTCGTCCCATTTGATAAACTTCGCACCTCGCACTAAAAAGTCAGCGACTTCTGGGGGTCGAAGTTTTTCGAAATAAACCTCACCGCCCGCCATCTTCCAACGTTCAAAACACTGCACAAACTGACCGATAGCTAGTTTAAAATTCAAGCCACATTCGGCTCGGCTTGATCCGCGCACGATGATTGGTTCCCTAATGAACGATGAAGTAATTTGCAAAGAACATACAGAACACCTCTTGTGGTCAAGTCGTATCGTCGCTCAGTTGGACCGCAACGAAAAAGTATCCAGTTTGAAAGTTTTTTGTCTTCACAGAAATATAAAGCCTCGCTGAGTGTTACCCATTCCAAATTTTCCAAAACGCTGCTAAATTATGGCGAAAAACACGGAACAACAAGTTTCCTTGTAAACACAGTCGGATAATACAGACGTCTCGCCCTTGTCTAATAAAAATATCTGTGCAATATATATCTGAAAAGGTTTATTTACATTCAAAACTATCAACATCTATACAACTACAAACGAGCTTGTTGTGAATCGAATTTTTCTTATTCGCCCACTTAGTTTCTTGGTTTCGGGAATATGAAATTATCCTCACGTGCAAAACACTGCAAGTTGAGAAATCCTTTTAAGTTAATGCCAGCTAGATGCAGCTTTGTTCCCGCGAATGATATAAATAGCTTGATCATTGTACCAACTTTCCAAAAATAAACTGACATCTCGAAGCCCGTTTATTCGACTTGTTTTATACATCTGCCAAGATTTTTAAAGCCGTTTGGTACGAATTGAATTGAATTGCTACGCAGAAAACACTCTAGCAATTATTTTTGGGAGTGTTTTCGGTCACAGGAGAATTTAGTCAATCGCTTCTCGATAAAAATTAATTGATAGTCCCAGAAAAAAGGTCAGGGTAGAATTAAAAGGTCAGATGTTTGTGAAATAATGAAAATATTAGAAAGATTTGAAGAATTACTGACAACGGGTCTAATGGATGAGTAATCTCATTTCAATCTGTGATATTTTAAACACGACGTGGTGGCTTCGTCAGTTCAGAGAGAAATGTTACTGCGGTCCATTATAGAATAAAACTCAAAAGATAAACCTGAATTTTGGGTGAAATGTTGTTCTGTGTGTTACTTGATGTGTTATTAGTCATAGCACAATGACTCTGGTCGAGTTTTTTTACCCAGGCCGCTCTCGAACATATTTTTGTCAGCGAAAGACTTTTATCCAAAATTTAAATGTAAAAAAATGACCTTTTTTGTTTTTCACGAAAGACTTTAACAATTTTTGATAGAGAAAAATACCGAATTCTTATGCAGTTCTCATATCAAACGACCTCAGAACAGTCCGTGACTTTTACTGCTTTACCTTCATTGGGCTTTTTTGTATTTCGTATTCATATCAACGCAATGTGTCGATCTTCAACACATTTCAGTGACGGTTAAATAGGGATGGCGACAGCTCGAAGCCGTTGAACTTTTGATTAGAAACCAAGCCAAGATCCCGGAGATAAATCAACCTCAAATAAAGCTAAAAGACCCCAGAGGGATGAATAATAGATAAAAACAAAAACTAGAAACAAACAAACCATATTGAAACGGAAGCAAAGTTTTTGAAAACGTAGGTTTAAGAAATAATAGAATAAGTTTACAAACTGGCATGACGGGGCTTCTTGATTTTGCATGAACATCGGCTATAGTATATAGCTTTCACTAAATTCAAATTTGTTTCGAGGGTGTTGTTAGCTTGAGGCAGGTGACAAAACCAGCAAGGTTAATTTATTCACTGAAATTGGGAAATTTTACGATCCACTACCATGGATTGCCAGACAAGCGCTGGTCAGCCATATTCTTGTGCAGTTACAAACGTACAATCATATTTTCTTTGTAAGACGTTGTGGCACCTGACGAGTTATGTTGAAGAAAAAAACAGTTCGTGGGTCGTACAATCTGTCACTACCGATAAAGTAATTATAAAGAATCTTACTAATGAGAATCTTCATCACTTCTACGGTTCAAATGAAGATATTGCTGCTTGCTATCATAAACTAAGCAACACTGATCAATCATTTTTTGTTGATCTTATTTGATTTTTTCTTAAGGATTCACTGTTAAAGAGTGTTTAATCTTGGAGGTATTGTACAATTTCAAAATAAGAAATTCGTTTATGACTAAAAAATTCAAAATAACACTGTTTGCTTGAATTGTATTTAAAATGTTAATTTCATTCTTGAATTGCAGGGGAAGGAAATGGTTGAATACTAGCTGCCTGATAGACTGGGTCATGGACAGAAAAGGGAAAAGTCGTGATTCATTATCTCCAACGGAGAGCACTTTGAAGTCGCGTGCATATTCAGTATCCACCAGTACTTTTGTTTTTTACCGACTTGGTATCACAACCTCCAACGACAGTTTTGTGACAATGATAAATAGGTTGAAACAATATTCGCTAGAAGGATGCAAGACTTCTACGTGAATGTTTTTGATGTGTATTTTCTCTTTTGGTCAGAAAGACAAGATAACGTTTCATACTCTTGGAAATTGCCACAGTGGGAAATACCATTAATAAAACTAACTACAGAAAAGTAAAAACATTAAAATAACATTAACTCGAGGATCAATTCCGCTGGCAAGGGATTAAGATTCAGTTATTGTTTGTAAACTTGAGAGCTCTTGATTCAGAATACAAAAGCCGAGAAGACGTGGGCAAATCCAAGAAATAGGCTTTCAATTAAGAAATAAAGCCTTTAGCGTTGACAACATGAATTAAGCCCTCGAACTCAAACTATATATGTAAACAAGACAGCCAATAGCAATACGAATCGAGAATTTCGCTGGAGAAGTCTGCTGGGTCAGTAATTCTTGCATGAAAAATTGAGTTGTTCTAAAATCCATTCAACAGTGTAACAATCCATTCTGACAAATCGGAAATTTTAGTTTCCTCAACTTTTTTTTCTTCTTCCCGCCGATGCCGGTAAGGTTAGTTGCTAGGTA
Source organism: Hydrozoanthus tunicans (assembly GCA_026413305.1). Taxonomy (NCBI): domain Eukaryota; kingdom Metazoa; phylum Cnidaria; class Anthozoa; order Zoantharia; family Hydrozoanthidae; genus Hydrozoanthus; species Hydrozoanthus tunicans. The sequence goes on from JAOBAT010116146.1 coordinate 8,980, forward strand.
TAATAACTTAATTAAACTACGTACTTAACACGATTTCGTTTTTTGTTATTATGCGAATGATCTTCAAACAGAGAAGTGATTTCACACGAGCACTCTGTCAATGCGGCAAACGTGTGAAGTTTGTTTGACGGGTAATTTCTATTATGTAGCTTTCTATTATGTGAACGGTTGCAGGATTTTTAAGATCTGTCAAAAACATAATGGGAAATCAAGAAGACGCACGTCAGATCGAGCTCTAGTCGGGTAAAGAAATTATCGAAGATAAATAATTTGTTTCATCTGGTTTTCAGTGTTTATCAGTGATGTTTTCAGAAACCAACAGCTTTGAAAAACATACTGCAAACCGCTGTGGGCGTGGCAAGACAACATTTTAGGTGAAAACGCCAAACTTCAGACGAACTAAACTTTGATACTATCTCATACGCTCTGATTGGTCGGTTTCAAACATGCCTTTTACGAGCTATCTGAAAATAAATTCAAATTTAAAGGCGCTCTGATTGGTCAGTTTTAAGCACACCCCGACCGTTCGGTTTTTGCAAATATCTGAAAACAAAGTCGAAACGACAAATTCCAAATGATTTTGTTCAAATTTTTATGCTTAATACATCCAAATAGTGAATAAAATGCCTAAGTACTTATTCAGCCATGAGTATATTGAACATAAAACAGGTTAAAAGGATATATGTCCAAATGGTGAATAAAAAAATGTACATTTGCTAATAATTCTGAACACGGGCCAGATAGCCCTAAGTACTTATTCACCCTATGGATATATGGGAATAAAACAGGTTAAAAGGACATCTTCTACAGAACGAAGTAAAGCGACCTGTTAAACGAAGGTGAAGTTCGGGTTTGAGGTCAGTAGAATCCAGAATCTATAATGCATATACAAGTTGGAATCTGTGAATCACTGGCTGGAGTCAAGAATTCAGTTGACTGGAGCCAAACATTCCCTGACCCCTTTAGACAACCAATTTAACCAACTGTTCGAATATGTGAATCACCTGCTCTATCAGGTTGCAATCGAATACATACAACACCCATTACAAGCTTCGGGTATTGTAGTGATTTCTAGTTTTTACTACTTTGGAGACCCAGCATTCTAAAACATATAGTGTGAACTTGTGAGTAAAGAAAATTAAGTTTGAAGCAATATTCTTTATTCCAAGATTATTTTATCACTTTCTGATAAGCTACAGTAGCGAATGTGGGAGCCGTGACTGTTACCTTGACACAGTAAGGATGGATGGCAAAGCAGAGGGCACCATCGTCTTGCAGGGCCGCTGAATGAGGGCAAGGAAACCATCACCACGCAGGGACGCTGTATGAGAGCAAGGTGGAGGACGCAATTACCACGCAGGGGCGCTGTATGAGACCAAGATGGAGGACACCATTATCACGCGTGGCGCTGTATGAGAGCAAGATGGAGGACAACATTACCACGCAGGGGCGCTGTATGAGAGCAAGGTGGAGGACACCATTACCACGCGTGGCGCTGTATGAGAGCAAGATGGAGGACAACATTACCAAGCAGGGGCGCTGTATGAGAGCAAGATGAAGGACACCATTACCACGCAGGGGCGCTGTATGAGAGCAAGGTGGAGGACGCAATTACCGTGCAGGGGCGCTGTATGAGAGCAAGGACACCATTACCACGCAGGGGCGCTGTATGAGGGCAAGGTGGGGGACACCATCATCGTGTAGGGGCGCTGTATGAGAGCAAGATGGAGGACACCATTACCACGCAGGGGCGCTGTATGAGAGCAAGGTGGGGGACATCATCACCGTGCAGGGGCGCTGTATGAGGCCACCCGTGATAGCTCAATGGCGAATTAGGAGATTTTGCTTAGTCCAGATGTCTCAAAACATCTGAAGGCTGTAAGGAAAGGAAAGATGACCCTAAGTGTTTCATACTGACAATGCATCCTCAAGTTAGAGTTTCATCTGACAGTTGGCTATGAAGACGCGTTTAAGTTCAAAAACTTTAGGCAATTTACGAACGATGTTCTTATCAATAAAATCAAAACGAATATCTTAATGAATCGGGGGAGGAGTGGGTCGTCTAGTCACTCCATCTACAGTCCTTTAATTAAGAACTTCCACAATCTGAATCTACACTTACAGACTTTGCGATGTTCGATAAAAAAAAGTCTTAAATGAGTAAAAAGCAATACTTTTCGGTCAGAATTATCCGTTTGAGAATAAATTTTTAATGCACTGGCATAGGTCAGGTCAGAGCTCCTGTAATCGAAGACAAGAGCCTGAAAAAAAGGTTTTTTCCCTTTCAATTTGTTTTGGACTATAACCCAAAACTGCCAGAGCGTCTGAAAATATTTTTTAGCAAATTCGAGCCTAAAGAGCATTTTTCATCTATTTCAATTTTTTTGGCATATAAGAGGACAAAGAATCTTAATAATTTATAACAATAATTTATTCAATTTTACCGTGCAAGTTCAACCACGCGGATTTCAGTCAAACGCGCCTTACAATAAAAATAAAACAATTTATTTTCAAAGTATTTATAGAGAACTAAAGTCTTAGAGATATTTTGGCACCTAAAAGGTTCAAAAAAGTCAACAAGCAAATGTGAACGTGGAAGAAAATGAGTGTTTCAAATTCAAAAAAATGCGATCTACGTAAGATTTTTTTTCTGTAGAATCCGATTCTTTTCAAAGTTATGCTTCCGGCCGAAATCATAAAATCAAACAACTGCATGTTCAACAACTACACAATTCAAAGTTATGTTGCGAAATCACAAATCATCCACGAAGCGAAAATCATTGCTGCGCAACCCAACGTCAATTATCTTACTTTGAATTTAATTGCATAAGGAGAATAGTTAATCAGGAGAATATCGAGAATAAACTTTCACCGACTCAAAAAACTTACTGGACTGAGCAATTTCGGAACTTTGTACAAATAAGGATGAAACAAAAGGCAGAAACTAAGCCTATTATTACAAGTAAATTTATCTCTGCAAGTTCAGGCGTTGTAATCCCAGCCATTGTTAAAACTCTAACGATTAAAGTTTTAGTAGTGATTAGCATACCGAACAATACTGGCGTCATTGTTTTACACATGCAACTTGAGTCGTAGAAAGAACAGAGATAAACAACAACTGAGTTTAAAACTCAAGAATGCTTATCAAAATTAATGAGTGACCGAATTTTCGGCTCTATAAGTGTAGTTTCAATGAAGAACTCCACTCAAAAAAATGCAAAACTGCTTGAGGCAAGAACGATGAGCCATATATTCTTAGTCAAATTTCCAACTTTTAAAGCCATATCTCGGAAAGATTACTCAGCCTATCAATCTCGTATTTTCAGAAAGTTTTGTCTGTAGAAACATTTCATTATTCAGAAGCTTTGGTTTTGCAGCTGAATTAGAAAGAAAAGTGCGTAAGCTAATGAGGTAAAAAATGGAAACTGGGCAAAACTCGCCTATAGCTATTGTTAATAATAAATGAATGTGTTTATTGATAATCATGCCAAAATATATATATATATTATAGATATATACTCAAACTAACTTTATTGCAAAATTTTCCTTTTTTACTTTTACTTTTAAATTAACTGAGGAAGGCAGAAAGACGAAACGTTGAACCGTGAATTAAACAAATTGATTGGACAGAAATCGCTTGTTCCTTCTACTTCTAGTGTGGGTTCAGTTCATGAACTTTTGAAGCAAGCATGGAACCAGTGTTGATCCTTCTTCCTTTGGAGTCTATCGTTGGTGAACTCCCTTTCCGTGGACACAAGTTATCTACATAATATGTATCATACATAAATGTATGAGAATATGCATGAGAAGTTCTAATTGACAACATATCTAGATCGAAGATAATTCCGACGACGCGGCAATATAGTTATCAGGCCCGTTGGAACGAAAGTTAAAATTTGGGAGCGGGGGGGGGGGGCGGTGAGCATAGCATAGAAGCGCAGTAAGTGTGTTAAACTCAAAATTGTTCCAACATGAAAACTATGAATAAAAATTAACGAGAAATAATTGAGGTAGAGGGAGGGCAGCCCCCCACCCCTTCCCCTCTTTCGACGGGCCTTGTTATTGACTGAAGGAAAAAAATTATCTAGAAAAGCAAAAGCTGACAACTTCAAACGATGTAAGTTTTGCAAAGCTTGTAGGTTTTGCTTTTCGAGCTAATCTAGTTCGGTCGACGATAATTGCTATGTTGACAACAAAGCCGATAAAGATGTTTCAATTTACCTTCAGTGCAGGATGAATACTCATTTTTTCTAGTTTTGTTTGAGAAATAAATTCACCAACTGCTGTTACAAGGGTAACAAATGCCTTAAACTTTAAGTCCTTACAAAATTTACCGTTGTAAAACGAACCTAAAAAAAAGAAACTAGTGACACTCAGCAAGGCAGATGGTAACAACAGATTTTTAAGTTATTCTAGTTCAGAATCTATTTTAGTTTGAATCTTAAGATCATTATCGTTGCGGTTGCTTGCCGGAAGGCATTCTAGACTGCACTATCGATTATCTACAGAAAATGTTTCGAAAATACCGATGGCATTGACTCCTGTAACCAAGCTCCCTTTTTAACTCAAAAATAATTCTGCATCACAACTCCAAATGCTGTTTTTGCAGTTTTGCGTGTAAGTTGTTTCCTCAATACATAAACAGCAAAATAACCGGGAAAAGATGAAAAATTTGAATCGAAATAAGGAGTGATATTGTTTGCGCCTGATGATATTGAAGCTGGGTGCAAAGCAAAGTAAAAAGTACAGTAAAATGAGTTACTTCCTCACGACATTTGGTGAATAGCTCGATCCTCACAGTTATATTTGATTTGGTACAAATTTTTAAAACACAATTGGCTTGAAACCATAGAATAAAAGCAACAAACCTCATGAGTCCGCACAGTTTGGATCGCAATCGGTGATCAAGTACGTCGACTCTTTTCGATTTTGCCAATACGAAGTTCTTACCCCTTTTGAAGAGTGTGTTCTGA
>JAOBAT010116157.1:0-10257 GCA_026413305.1 Hydrozoanthus tunicans
AGCATATGAGGCCATAAGACTGGTTGATACCCAGTGCCGCTTCATGAAGAGGTCGAAAGAGGTTCGCGGGCGAGATACTCATGTGCATGAATAGACACTTCGACGCAAAATGCATGTTTACATGTACAAATTTCAAAAAGTTTTTATAACACGTATAAAAACCTTGCATATTTTGTGTTACTGATGCTGACTGAAACAAAAAACTTGTTGTTCCAATCGGAGCACAAAGTCGACTTGTCTTTATTTTCGTTTGAATATTCCGGAAACTTCTCTGCTTTGAAGAGCGACCGAGGACTGTTGGCAAAGTAGGTCCTGGGACAGAGTTACGTCATTCTCGGAACTGAGCACGCTCATGGGCCACTTGCTTTGAGAAAAGGTTCAGTTTTTTTAAACTTGCAATATTATGAGATAACTAAATTATCGTCGCCGCGAGATGACAATCGCGGCGATGATACTTTATTTATCACATAATACTACAAGTTTATATCCACTCGCCGACGCATTCAATAGTTTTTATAACTGAACTATATACCTTAGCTCTTTTAGCCTGTGTAGCGGCTTTTTTTAGTGGAAATACAAAATCCAAGCGTCGCCCCGAGACTTAAACGCGCGAGCGAAGAAAAGGCCTGGGGAGAGAAAGAGAGAGAAGAAAAAAAAGTTCCGTTCTTTTGCTTGGGCGTTTAACATCGCAGCCTGGCCTCTCCCCGAAAAAACAGCCGCTACGCGCGCAGGCTACATTTTTGGCTTAGTTCACGTACAGGAAACACTTGCCTTAGTTACGTAATTAAACTCAATCGGCAAGTTCGATTATCAAAAAACATGCATACTGTACATAACGTGTCATTCGTGATCTTACTGTAAACAATGGGGGGACCTGGCGTCAGGCAATGTTGCGTGCAGCTTAACTCAACCCAGTAATGTATGCCCAGCCAGTTTGTTCTTGGCATGTTCTTAAGTATGTTTTAAACTCAGTGCGCTCAATCTATCAAGCTGTTCTTCTGAAAGGGAATCGAAGTGTAGAATGTTCGTTTTTTTTCGTGGGCTTTCATTTTTGCAAACTATTTTTGAAACATGAACTTAACACTCAAAACCGTGTTTGAAATAATGCTTAATTTTCTTATCTCTGAACAAACAAGACATTTTGTCATTTGATAAACAGATCTTTATTGCAAGTACTGATCAATCAACTTCACAAATTAGTTAAAATGTATATACAAGATTAAAGGACAATGAAAAGGCGTAGAAAACTGACTGGTCAATAGCACAAAATGGAGTTGATGTATTTGACCCAAATACCTCACTTTCAATTCAATGAAACACTAGTTAGACCTAAGTCTTTGCTTTCAAAGATTGTGCATGCCACACAAGGTTTCAGTTAGTGCTATTCAAGGTTTAAAGATTCTCATGTGACAATCTGACTCAACCATGAAAACAAGGAAAGTCACAGATTGAAATAGGGCTTCGTTAGACTTAAAATGAGGCATTTGCATTTGGTGAAATATATCAACTCCAACATGTGTTATTGCTGCTAAAGCCAAGACATATTCTAATGAACCCAAATAAACGCTGCAATCTCTACCTAAAGTGAGAAAATAGTTATTTTCTCCACAAACACCGACCTCCAACCCAACAGTCCAGAACAAAAGAACAGGGCTATTCTCAAAATGACGCCATGATGACATAACTTTTATCTCTCCGATTTCAACAGAGAATCGGAAAACTTTTTCGCAATTGTCAGTCACTGTACACAAACTCCAGAATTTTAATCAGTTGTCTGATAATGACTAAATAGCACTGGAGTTTCAACAAAGTAGCACCAAAATTTCGCGTTTTAAAACACGGGACTGCAAGCAGTCGAATACTGCTTGGCGTACATTATTGGCACGACCTTATGACGGATTTATGGTAAACTAAAAAGGTCAGATAATTTTTTCTCTTTCATCAACTGCACTTCCTTGTTATCATATCTAAACTGAAGGATAGATGCCGTTCTGGGGCGCAAGGAAGGTTCGGAAAGTTTAACTGTCGATGAATTTGACTTGTTTAGCTTACCATAACTAGCATAAGTAACGTGCTTGGGCAGAGCAGCTGGTGTTCGCGGCCAAAAGTTGCGCGTGCTTTCAGTGATTCGTTTTGTAAACTTCGGGTTTCTTCGAAGTATTGCTTCATTCAATCGCTGAATATTTTTGTCTTTCCGCTGCAAATGCGGAAGATAGAGTCGACCATAGGAATCATTCTTTAGATGATCATTGAGAAAAGATTTTTCTCCTTCTGCTGTTAACTTGGCGTTCAGCCTTGTGATCAGTGTATTTTCAGGGTAATAACTTCTGTATACCGTGTTTTGGCATGCAATAATATCAGACACGTTTAAAGGGCTGCCTGAGGTTTTGAATACGGGTACTGTAGACGTTTGGGAGTCAATTTCGTCGCAATTTTGCACTCCTGCAAGTTCATCGCACTCCGTGAGAAATGTATCTGCCTCCTTACAAAGGGATGGCGCTCGTTTGTTTAAGGGAGTAATCGAGATATTGTTCAAGTCCAACAATTGTTGTTTCCAGGTTTGTCTTGAGGTCCTAGGCCTTGTGTTGTTTGCCGGCAAGGGCGGGAACGCTGGTTTAAGTGCAACGCCCATGTAGCTCTCTCCTACAATAACCTTGGGAGGGCTGAATACCTGCCTTGTGCTGTTATAGCTCACCTGTATACTGAGCTCGCTTACGTCATCCCTGCTTTCGCCATCCGTTCCTATTTTTTTATCAACAACATCGGTCTCAGTGTCGTTGACTTGTGAACTGTCAACGGTGCTGCTATGAGTGGCGTATCGCTTTGTGTTTTTCTCACCTTTCATTTCTTTCACTTTCTCTTCGTTTCCAGTTGGCGAGTTCTCTTTATCCACACCTCGGTTGTTTTCACATTCCTTCTGGTTAACTTCGGATTCTGTTTCTATGGCAACATTTTGCTTCGAGTTCTCTTGTGCAGCCTTATCTAGAGCAAAGGAAAATTCATGTTCTTCTTTCCTAGATCTCATTCTCCTCCTTTCTTCTTTTTCTCTCCCATTACGGAAGCTTCGACCGTCATGCTTTTTGACTTTCGGGATGAATCGTACTTCGACCAAGCTATTAAACCTCACGCGTTTTTCACATTTAGGTTTGGGCCTTTGAATTCTCACAGTTACCAGCACATTTTGGAGGTTAGGTGTCTCTGCGGATTCGTCACTAGACAAATTGATTCGAGTTGAAAGATTCTGTTCACTCGATTCTGGAAAGACATCATGATGGGTTCCTCTTTCTGGACTCATAGATAAAACAACTGCCGCTGGCAGTAGACTGAGTAACCTAATGTCCTTGTTGTGTTGTTTTGTTAGTAAAACCTTAAAACCTAATCAAAATGAAACTTGTAAGATTTGCATTGAGAAACAGCCCTTTCGTCGTTCTTTATCTGTGCGCTTTTCACCCAAAAACAAAGAGACGTCGACAACTTTAAAAAACTTGTCCACAAATAAAAGATCCGTTTCTTGTCGAACAACAACAAGCAAAGAGCCCCCTAATGGGTGTATACTGTGCAATATCGCACAAACCAACTGTCTAATGAGAAAGGGCCATTTACACCTCCAGTAACTTCGAGAACAAATGAATCACTTTTAGAGAGAAAACTACGTATACCAAAGCACTTTATCATATTGATCTATTGTAGAGGTGCTTTCCCGAGACTGAAGCTTATGTCTATCGTGATTGATTGCCTTCATGTGGGGTGAAGCAGAGGGTCAGGAGCCAACTTGCTAGAGTTTGAAACATATTCTGAAAACCAATCTAAGCCGGCGGAACCGTCGAATGCGGAGTTAGTGCTTACAGAGATCTATAAGTCATAATGTTCGGAAGGCAATGAAGAAGAGCCTGTATTTAGTTTAATTTGCCGAGTTGTTGTTAATTTACAGAATCCTTTGAAATATAGTACTTGTTTGTTTTCATGTTTCTCTCTCCATTTAATGGCTCTCACCAATGCGACCCGGCCGGGGAGGTATGTGCAGTTTTAGGATCAGCTAGCTATGCTATTGGAAAGTTAACAAAAATTAAAGTTTTTTTATCGTACACGTTTCTTTTATGTTCAGAGTCTTGCCATTAAACCAGGTTTCGTGTTTATTAAAGAAATACCGTACAGATTTATTTTCCTTGTGTCCATCAATCACACTTCTTTGAAAATATGTGTACATGTGCTCACATTTAGTTGACTGTGCAATGATTCCGCTGCAGGAAAAGAATAATCCCGCTTTATAAAACAGGCCGGTACCGGCGTCTATTGCTACATTGAAATAAAATTAAGTCTGTGACTGTAATTTCTACCACAAGAAATTTTTCAAAGTTAACTTACTCGTTTCTCAAGCTATTTCGACTATTTGTTGAATTTCCCTTTCTGAAGATCTGGTTAATTTCTTTTGTATCACTAACAATGCCCCTCGGTCATTTGACAAGTGATTTGCGACCGTAAACAATAAGGAGGTTTTCCTAGTCTTTCCTTCTTCCAATCACCGTCAAATCCTGAAGGCTTTCTCACTTCAAGAGTCGTCAAACTTTTCTTCACAATGTTTACAGGTAATAAAGAACAGCACAATGGTTCCTTTGCTGGTGAAAGAATTTGCAAGTAATTTGCTTTTACACGCGTACTTGCAATGAGTAATTAGGTTCGTTGGTGGCCGGGTGTTCTGGCCATAGTTTTGAAAAGTTATGTAACATATATGGACGGAAAAAGCTAAATATTTGTTTGTTTGTTTTAAGTAATTAAAACTGTGTTTTGCTTGAAGTGCAACTGAAGCCATTTTGTCATTGCTATATCTTTATAGACCCTCTAAGGGCTTTTCAAACACTTCTAATCGACTCTAACTGGATAAAAACGCTTGTCAGGCCAGTCCACTGAAGTCTCCGAAATAAGCTTTTAAGATTAGTGCATTCAGTGCGATAACATTCAAAACAAACAACGGCGATTTATGACGTCATATGGTTCGAAAGGACTCCAAGCTGCTCTATACTAGGGTTTACAGCGAACTAGTGAGTTTTATTCGCTTAAAAAACTGGGCTACCAGCCATGGAGACTTCGCCATGATCATCATATGAATTTGACTGGAAAAGTGAAAGTGGTATCACATAAAACAATAATGAGCTTAAAAAGTTATCACAGCTTTAGCGCTAAAATAGGCATTTTTTCTTCGTAAATTATCCGCAAAATTTATTTCAAAAACAGGTATTAAGTGTGTTAGCGGACATTACACGTGTTAAACTTGAATTTTAGGTATTTAAAACTACTTTGAAGATTTCGCTTCACAGTCAAGTTGTCTGACAGACGGAACCCGAGAGAGCCCGCATTAGTCCGACTATTTCATACCCAGACAACTTAATACGATTTATCATCAACATTTTCAAAAACCTCACTGAATTTGGGAGAAAATTTAAACCTTTAACTACCAAACTACCATGTTGCAAGACAGCCTATACTTTCATCGTGTAAAGTTTAGAGTACTGCTTGAGAAGCATAACATTATTTATATCTTAAGTAATTGTACATCTGTTTTTTTGTTTCACAACAAAGGAGAAGTCCCTCGAAAACACAAGCTCTATGTATTACCTTTGACTCGAAGAGTATTCCGGATATATTTTAGGACTGGAAAACATTTACGATAAATGACCTAGTGAAAGGGTTAAAAGAATAAAACGTTAGACTTTTCAAACATAACTGAGGTTCCGTGTCGTTGTTTTTAAAATTTTCGTTTTGCGGTGTCCATACACACAGTAGCAGCACTAGCCTAGTCTACTGTCTTGGCCGCTTCGTCATTTGCACGCGAGGCTACACAGACAAACGTATAGCAGACCGTTTTCGAATATATCGGTTTATGATATAAATCATTTCTAACACATAGCCAACAATCAAACCCTGCGCCCTGATTGGCCGCCGCCGGGAATTATTGGACTGATTTGTGCCGGTGGAAAGATGTTCATTTGTTCTCTTTTTGCTTACCTTAAACTGAAGCCTCGTAGCTGAAAAATTTTGGTAAATTCATTTTATTGGAGCATCGGGGAAAGTATTTGCCGTGACAGCCCTACGCTTGGTTTGAACAGAGATTAAGACCTCGGGCTAATCCTTATCCCGGACAGAGGCTTAATTGCAGTCAGTTGTTAAGATTTAGTGTATACCAAGTTAGTGATCAGCTTTTTTCGTGCAATGAACAGTAGGTATCCATGATTAGTATCAGTTTACCAACGTACGGAACCATTTTCGCGCGCTCTGAATGGCTCCCGCATCTCGCGATACCATGATCTGCATGTTTTTTTGAGGTGGTAGTCAAAATGGCGTCGCGTTTCCCGTCAGTCATACTTAGACGAGTAATTGCTTGTTTAAATAAAGAATCATTTCAGCAAATATGAAGAGGGAACCAAGATTTGGCCTTTTGGTTTTAAGTTTTAAGGGTTAAAACAAATTTTCTTATTTCAAACTTTGCTAAAATTCACAACATTGATCTTCAAAAAATCCCCAAAGAATCTCAATAGAATTAAAAAAAAAAAAGAGGCGCGCGTGCTAGAAATAGAAAAGACCGTCACATTACGTTTTTTCTTTGAAAATGAAATGTATTTTATCCTTATCTTCTGGTAAAAAAAAGATACACAGAGGGGGAGGGGGGGGGGACATTTAAGTAACATTTTTATGTAATTTATTTTTACTTTTTGTATATTAGATATGTATATTTAGAGACTAATCCGCCTCGAATGGCTCAAGCTATCTGCGAATTAGTCCGTCAAATCAAAAATGTATCTTAATGATTGTCAAATAAAATCGAAAGTTAAAGTTGCTGTATTCATGATTGAGCTAAAATGTTATCCTAACCGAAGTATGCCAGGCCGAGTTTTCATACAACTTGTCTCGCAACGCATTTGCGCCGACAAGTTCAGTAATTGTAAAGGGGATGTTACACGACACAGTGCCTTCTGCAATTTGAAACTTGTAGATCGATAAAATCATTACGAAAAGTAGAAAGTTCTGTATTTCATTTTTTGGCAGTGATGTTCGCAGCTTGTCTTGTATCTCTTCTAGCTATTACACGGGGTGCCTTGACACGCTAAATCGCTTCTCGCAGACTGACTTGCCTCGTGTTACATATTAACCATAACCATAAAGGTTCCTTCAATTTCTTTTTTGACGAAGTTAGTTAAGTTAAAGCATAAGTACCGGAAACTGAAAACTGTTATCATTAGAAACAGATTTATGTAGCAGAATAATCCAAATGTTTACTGACTGGGGATATAGCTATAAATAGTCGATATCCCGGCTTTTTACAAAACAAGAAGACTATATTCTTATGCATATATTTCAAGATAATTTCTTCCTAAACGTTTTATAAGGTGTTTCTTACGTTTTCTTTAAATATTCCCTAGCTCCTATTGCATGAGAAGTAATTCTGAAAGTATATATACATTCCTAGTTTGTCACTGGCCATAATGAAAGCTTGCACCGCATCGAGATGCGCCTTGTTGTGAGACAAAGAGTCGGTCCGATGGTAGTAACATAAATTATACCGTCATGATAAGCTATCTTTTTGTTCAAATGTAAATAATTTCTAAAACTGTGTACTTGATTATATGTTCGAGAAATACATTTAATCAATAACTGATGAAGTTTCTGCGTCGAGTGTAGAATGTTCAATTTCAGATTGCTTCCAGTTCGAAAACTAGCTCATATGGCTAGGGCCAAAACCACGAAAATGCCTGTACTTACAAATATCATATGGTATATTGAACATCAGACAAAAAAAAATCGCACTGAGCGGATCTAATACACTCTAACATTATACTATAACTCTTTCAAATATTTTGTTTATGTTTTCTCTAATAAAGGATGCTATCTGGGATAATCGAGAAGCGACCCTTTTCCCTCCTACTCGATATATTTGGTTGTGTCATTTCATTCCAAGCAGGAAAGGGACTCCATTCGTCCAGATTTTCAGAAAGCTGGTTTATATTTCGTTCACCATGTGCAAGTTTTTCACCCTCGTTTGAACCGATTACTGTCTTTTCTTCTCTCTTATTCCTATGCCCGTGAGGTAGTTTCCCGAAAGCTTGTGTTGATTTCTTGCACTCCTGGTTTAACCCGCCAATCGTTTGGTTACTTTTGAATTGCGAGTCTTTCTGGTCGCAACTCCAGTGCGAATCGTGAGAGTAGCGTCTTGATCGAGTCAAAGCTTTTTCAATCACTTTTCTAAGGTCCGGTGTATACGTTATTTTAGGCAAAACAATACTAACTTTTGGACTATAGTCGCTCAAAGCTCTATGAGTCATTTTCAGCTTTACTGCAGATGGTCCTTGACTTTCTTGCAATTGTCCCGTCTTCGGAGCACTTACTCTTGTTTCGGCGAGTTTTTCTTTCACCAAAGTCAAGTCAACACCACTTAGCGTGTTACTGTGCGAAAGTCGAAGCTCTGGAATATCATTTCTTGTTCTTTGGTTCACGTTTGAAGTTCTCTTAACCACGCTATTTCGCTTCTTGTGCGTTTTCCCGTTATGTTTTATGTGTTTGTGGCTTCTATTTAGTTTAGATTTACTTGTCTTTCGTTCTTCAAGAGCACGACTCTTTGTTCCTCTTGTTAGTTCATTAACCACCTTTTCTCTCGCTACGCTGTTCCTAGTTTTACTGCTTAGGTTGTCCCACTTACTCGGTATTACAAATACTTCGTGTTTCATGTCGAAGCGAACTTTTTTGCTAGCAGACACGGGAGAAGAGCGAAGTTCATCTCGCTCCATAACAAAGTTACCTGCACCTTTCAAGCTTGTCGTTGACGAGGAGTTCGCTTGCTTACATATTCCTCTCAGTAAACAATGAAATACTATTAATAAAAAATCCGGATCTTGCAGCAAACTGATTCATGTACAAACAGTTTTTCAAAAATGTATACCTGCCCTTATAAAGGTTCGCGGTTGATTGACATATGAATGAAAAGAAACTGTCCGACATGCACGTTTCGGGATCGCTTTGTAGCCATTGCTATGCAACTACAAATCTCTTTTTGACGTCATCTCATAGTGAATAGCTCAAAAAAATTCATCAGTGCCTTTGACAGAACTCAAACAAGAACTTCAAGCTAAAAACAACCTTATTATTTTTACAGGCTTTGGACTCTAGAAGAACATCGTATCGTTTGAAATCCATCTAGGCTCAAGAACATCAACCGATCGACAAACCCTATTTTGCAAAATAGTTTTGCAAGTTTTTAATTTGTTTTATAACGCTTACCTTAATCCCACAATAAAATTAAGGTCTACTTTATTCACGCCGAGTAATTTGGCGGTAATCCTTTGTCAAAGCTCTTTGTTTAGGTGGCAGCAAGATTTGAATAGTTTTCGACCATGATTGTTAGTTTAGTCTATGTGTGCATGTCGTAATTCTACGCGTCAAGCTTAATTCATTCCGAGTTTCTTTGACTTTGCTTGACAAACAATAAACAAACAATTTGGTGAATTATTGAAAACGAATGGAGCTTTCCTCAGTTCCGGTTTCGAATTTGTGTAAACAAATTTATATTGTACTGGGAATGAATATTAGTTATTGTCTGCTTGAACAAGGCTTGCAGCGAATCAAGATTCTGATAATTTTTTCCCTTATAGTTCTATTGTTTCCACTGTCAATATAAACAAGATCATTGCTAAAATTAATTTCGTGACCACATGAAGACCTAACATGTTTAACAACATTCGATTCTAAATTAATTTGTGAAAGCGTTATTTTTCTCAATAGCTTCTGTTGCTGCTTGCAGAAGTTCAGTTTGCATTGTGATTCAAATCTAAACTGATTGAAAGAAATAGAACCGTACCACTATTGACAACACACGGTCCCTTAGCTCATAATTCCGACGGCTCTGAACTCCGTCCATTTCAAAAGGTTTTTTTTTAAGTGCTGTAGCTCTCCACGGTAAACCAATTTTCTACTTCACCAAGTGCCTATGTCCATGGCAAAAAAAACTTGTTTCCATTCAGTTGTAAAATGATTGTGGTAACTCCCATTTCTTGGGATTATCCAAAAGTATTTGTTGTAAACTTCAAAGTTGGCTTGGCCAAAGGCTGGTATACAACGCATTAGTTTATCCAAAGTTTGAGCAGTAATTTCTTCTCTAAACATGACGATAGGTTTTATACTAAAGGCAGAACTCAAAAAGTTACTCAGTAATTTCAGTTTCATGGTTTGGTCATGTACCTGCTACCAGCACGGTACATGAAAAAAAGAAAG
>JAOBAT010116168.1:0-13951 GCA_026413305.1 Hydrozoanthus tunicans
TTGGCTTACCCAAAAGTCATTAAAAGATGCATTCAGGTGAGTCAAAGTGGATGCTAGTGGTGACAAACTGGGAAGTCGAGATATGAAATGAGCCTGAAAAAAAGACACAAAGTTATTTTAACTATGTCTATAATTCACTAATAAACAATGTGCATGTACAAAAACCTTTTTTGTTGTTTAAGTTGATTTATTTAGTAAAACCAAGTCATTTTATTAAACCCCTTATTGAAAGGGAAGACAGCAATATTTCAGATGAAACTGAAAGGAAAATTCTAATCTTCTTCTTAATTTGCTTCTCTCTCCAAACTTTCAGCTCTTAGAATCTTCATCAGTTATAAGTATTATTCTAATTCTAAAGCTTTTAAACCCTTTCATTGTTAATTCTCCCAATGAGAGCCATACCTTTTATTGAACCAGTTTGGGAGATTTTGAAATTTCATCTTCAATTATAAACTTTGATCAGTTCTAAATTTCCCATTACCAAAGGTCCTATTTCTTGTTTACCATGGCAACAGGTATCCTTTATTAAGCCAACCATCTAGAGCTGCAAGTTTTAAATAAGTCACCCCCCCACCCTCTAATAAGCCAGCCCCCCAATCCCAACGTAAAGCAAACGGACTTAAAACACAAGGCTGTATATTGTTTCAAAACTATATTGTTGCATCTGTTTTAATTTTGCAATGATGCTGATTAAAATGATAGAGGAACACAGAGCCACTAGTTGCTAATAAACCATTATTGTGTCTGGCCCAGGGCCCAACTGTTTTTATGACAAGGGGGGAGGGCTTGAGCAAGGTTAAATTTTTATACCTAAAAAACACCTGTTTTAAAACCCAACCACACAAAAAAATCCCTACTTTTTTGGCTTGCCCCAAAAAATCCCTAAATCATTTACTTGTCAAAATTAACTATGGTAAGCACTGCTCCAGATTAAGAGACTAAAAAAAATCCCAGCCAAATTTGGTAAGTCAAACAATTCCTGCATAATTCAGACCTGAAAAATTCCCTTCAAGCCAAAATCTCAAACCCAAAAAAATCCTGCACCCTTGTGCGCCCCCCTCCCCCGGTCATAAAAACAGTAGAGTTGGGCAGGGTATCTGGTACTGGGGTAGTTTCTCTGTCTTTGTATTGGCAAAATATAAGCAATCTTTCAATAGGCCCCAGCCCCCTCTCTAATGAGCCCCTTGTCTGGAAGGTCAAAAAATAAATTTGCCCCTGGAGCCTTTTACAGTATTGTATACAAGGAGAATGAAGATGTTGATAACTCAGGCTTGGACTGATGGGCAGCCTGCTCAAGTTTTTTACATTTTTTAACTCTATATCATTTTATATCACAATTTTGATTTATTTAATGCTTAAACAAAGCCTGAAGAATATGAAAATAAAATATTACCCACCTTAAGATTCAGTCTGGTTGATGCAGAAACCATAGCATTAACAATCACAGCTTCTAAAGGAGACATTTGATTTTTTGTCGCACTCACTGTTTTTCACAAAAAGCAATAAAAAAGAACCAAGGTTACTAGTAACTCACTTAGATTAATTTTAAGCTGGCTAATACAGTTTAAAAAGGGTTAAGATTAGAATAGATATCTACTAAAACAAGATTTATCACTGATTAATCAAGTTGTTCTAAACAATGTGTTTCCACTCAGTTGATCCTGTCTGGTATTACATAATATAACTATGGTCTTTTCAAACCCTGATAAATATTTAATTCTAATCAATTTAAAAAAAAAATAGAAAAGTTGATAACACTGTAAAAATTAGAGTACCATAAAAGTTTGGGTCAACTCACAGACCCACTTCCTACTCCAATAGCTAGTAGTCTGTCATTAGAAATCAGTAATTTAAGTTTTAGCGAATTGAAACTTTGTTAAAAAACTTTTATCAATAAATCCAAGGGTTTGTTAATAAATTTTTGAAAATATCTATGTCACATGTTATGTGATCACAGCGTATCTAAATTGAATTTGCCCATCCACATGATTTCGGATTCACTCTAATACCCATTTAGCAGCCATGGGATATCATCGTGATGTCATCTTATCAGAAAATATCCGGATTTGACCATCACAAACAAATCTGAAATGTTATCAGATTTGAAAATTTGCACTCTGGAAAGCGATTCAAAAATATCCAGATTTGCTTACAAATTTGCTGGCTGCATGTGGACAATGTCCGTATCTGGAAAGAAAAAGTTGCGGATTCAAAAATATCTGGGCCCAAATCTGCCTTCTTAAACTTATGTAATCTCCTATATACCAATGTTACTGAGAAAACCCAAAACAGATGCTGTAATATTAAAATTACAAGATTTTTATATTGTCTCAGTGAATGTAAGTGAAAGTGGGTGTAACTGAAGGACATAATACATACCAAAGGGAGATGACGATCTTGGTA
Source organism: Hydrozoanthus tunicans (assembly GCA_026413305.1). Classification (NCBI taxonomy): domain Eukaryota; kingdom Metazoa; phylum Cnidaria; class Anthozoa; order Zoantharia; family Hydrozoanthidae; genus Hydrozoanthus; species Hydrozoanthus tunicans. Next base: position 2,404 of record JAOBAT010116168.1, read on the forward strand.
GAGCTTCTCCCTGAAAATACGAGGGTGGAGAGCTGGGCAACATCGTGTCTCCATCAGGATAGGCAGATTCCCTGACAACAGAAAATGATTGAGACAGCTTATAGCACATCTAATTAAAAATTCATAATTCGACCCTTGGTTAATTTAAAATACCCAAAAACTGAATTTTCAGAAAACACAGTTTTCTTTGAAAGTGAGTGTGACCCAAGTAGGAAAAACTTTCAGTTTCAAGACTTTAACTTTATAAAGTTAAACAAAAATTATAATTGAAGGGCCTTGTGCCAAACAACAGTTTTTATGAATGATTTTGTACAAAATGCTAAATTCTCTCAACAGTTATAAAGAGATTATAGAGATAATCTAGGGAGAGATGAGAACTTGTTCAAAAGCAACTTACATCATTTTGTGTGATGCAAAATAAACACAAGTGCCTGTTATGAAATGTTCAGTTCTCACAAACGTTATGAAGAGATAATAGAGGAAGAATTGACTATTCTTTTTATTAACTGTCACCAACATCATTTTTGCACAATAGACCCTTCAATTTTGTGATCATGCATGTAGAATTGATTTAAAGAAAAGCAATTTCTATGAATGTGGTTGTTAGATTTGTTTACGAATCAAGCTGGAATCAATGGAAAGGCTGTTACCTTTCAGTCTGATACATTTCATTCTGTATGGAATCCTCCACTTCCATTTCTGGAAAATACCGATGAACTTCTGCATGAGCTTCAAACTTTAGCTTTGCAGAAACTGCTGTAGTTGCTTGTTTTAAAAGTGCCCTGGGTTGGTATCTTGGCTTATTAGTCTCATAAACAATACTAGCTTTAGTTGGTGACGCAAAAGTTCTTATCTTTTCATCCTTAAGCAGTTTCCCTTTTTTCGTAGAAGTTCCTTCTGCTTCCTCATCATACTTTTGTCCTTCTAACAAAAATCTTGCTTCGTACTGTTCTTGCGCAAAATCAGATTTTTCATCAGCAAATTCCCACTCCTCTAACTTTTGACCTGTAAGTTCACGAGATTCCAAAGCCCCACATCTGCTTTTAGTAAATGTTGCCTTGGAAACAGCTGGTGTCACTGGCATCATCTTGGCAGAAGTAGATGCAGTCACAACAGGTTCTGGTGAGGCGTCAGGGGAGTACAGCATCAGGTCTTTGCCAACTGTAGGTACTTTCATTTCTGTTCCATAAACCCACAAAAAATAAAACCAATACATTCAGACATGAATAACATAAAACACACATTCCTAAAAAAATACTAGGCAAATGCAAGCCCGATCCTAAACTGCTTTACTTACCGATCAACAACTGCCTTGCAGGTTTTCTTGGTGTCACATCTGGTACATCAACTTTGCCTTTTTAAAACCAAAAGAATAAAAAATCCGTGAAATTATTTTAGGACTTTGTGTTGCAGACAATTCATTCACGTTTAATAATGGTCAACTGAAAAAAAAAACATCGAAAAATTTACCTCTGTTACAAACTAAAAATTTCAATAAACAAAAATCCTAATGTTAGCATGGGCAATTATTGAATTACAAAACTAGTTCTGATAATAGTGAGAAAACCAATTTTAGTACGCGTTTAACTAACGAGGAACACGCCAACAGACAAACTGTAATGACTAATGTTGCTGAAATAGAAACACAAAACAGTTATGATGAATACAAAACACGAAAACCAGTACGAATCATTTCAAACGTTATGTCCGTGCTTGAAATAGGTGAAAACTTTTAAATAAATATGCTCCTTTGGGTTTAAGTGCAGTAATAGACATCTTATTAACAACCATCTAATAGACGCATTTATAATTATTTGCTCCGTAAAAGATTAATGGGGCCACTTAGTGACTTACGATCAATGTCAAAGCTGTGAACCACAGCCTGCTGTTCCCGGCCATCGTCGTTCAAGCTCACAAAATTCTCATACTTTTCGTAGTTCTGCCCCGACACCATCTGAACTGCTTCCGTGTCAGAGGAGCCAGCACTTCGCTTTTTCCTTAGGAAATCCCGGAACGTAAATTCTGGTGGTGGTCTTTCAAACGAGTCTCTTATAAAAGCTTCAGGTGGAAGCTCTCGAAGCCTACGTGGTTCTCTAGCGGGCAATGGATCTGGTCCTCTTCTACAATAGGCTTCATGCAGCGTTTTCCGCCCATAAACAAAGTGTTCACCTTCCAACTGACGTTGGTTGAAGTTTCGCTCTGGGCAGCTAACTCTTTCTAACCTTGAAGATTCGTATAGATTTGGTGAATCCGGCCATGAGTTTATAGCTTGTGAGCCATATGGAGTCGTTGCTGCAGTCGAGCGATTAATTGGAGGAAGAGGACTACTCTTTGGAGGTAATGGACGACGAAGAAGAGGTAGCGGTTTATGGGACTTCACGGCCGCCATCTTTCGACTGTGCTTTTGCTTGTTGCTATGGAAACTGATTGGTTGTGCTCCAGGGAGCCAGGCCCTCAATTTGACTTGCAATAAAAGTTGCTCTTGTAAAAAGTGTTAACAAAGCACGCATTCTTAGCAATCAATCTAAAGTTCTTTTTTCAGGACTATAGTGCTGTACTCCTTTTTAAAATTGACTTAAAACTATTTCAAATACATGTTAAAAATGTCTCAGAGATGCCAACGCCCCCGCATTTTCTCTCATCTCCCGCTCTCCTGCATTTTACAGAAATCTCCCGCTTTTCTAAAGAAAACTTCGATAAATAAAAAGTATACAACGACGAGAAAATGCTGTTCGTTTGTTCTTGACTCATGAAAGGCAATGCAATTATCGTGTATAAGGCTTCCTCAAAGCCTCGCGCTTTTTTAGATAAATAAACACTACGTGATGAAGGCAGAGGAGGGTTATCAAACAGTTGTATATAATAATAGGTCACATAGGAGATATGATGCGAATCAATGTGAACACTTAAACAGTCGTCACAATTGCAATAAAAGTTCTAGCCACGAAAAATTCAGTATTTTGAAGGTCTAACTCTAACGGGGGTCAAACGTTTGCATCTCTGATGTCTGGACATGATCTTCATTTGCGAGAGCACCTTCAGTGCTTGTTGTTAAAACAGGCCCATAGGCTGGGGGGGGGGGGTTCGGGGGATTCGGACGAACCCCTTCCCCCCGGCCTGATTTTGGGGTCCGCTCCGAGTGCTGGCTAAACGCTTGTTGATGTAAAGTTTTGCTTGTTAATTTTATTTTGATAACCAGCTTTTATTAATGTGATGCTAAGCTTTTTCTAAATATTTCGGATGATTAGAACTGCCTCGTTTTTATGTGTACAATTTTGAGGTTAACACGTGCGTTTTACTTTAATACTGAATTAAAATGAAAAAGATTTGCTGATATATAAATAAACAGGCAGAGAACGCCAGTTTGAGACTAAAGTAAATACAGGTCCGCTATGTAGCTTTAACGAACCCTCCCGTTTGACAACCAGCCTACGGGCCTGTAAAATATCTCTTTGCACTGATCGTGACGTATATCTTAGCAACGGGTAAAACCTTCCTTAACGGTATCTTAAATTACTACCCATATTGGGGGTGGAAACCCGCGCAGTGTGGTATGTAACAGTGGAAAACCCCGATATAGATAACTTCAACAAAAAGTACATTACTTTCATGGTTTTCATGCGAAATTGCTATAAGAGTGACTGCGACTCGCCGCTTATTTTTGTTGAACGAAGGTGATTCAAACCTTCGACTTGTACTTCTTTCCGGTAACGAAAGCTCGGTTTTTGGAAAAATCAAAACTAAGCATTATTTAAACAACGCGCATTATTCTTTAAACCAATTTCTGTTTCATAAAGGCGGCAAGAAAAGCAAGAAGTTTCTAAAGACTGCGAAGGGTTTTCAAAGTGGATGGGACAGACCTGAGATAGCAATTCTAACGAGGGCAGGGCGGGGGCGGGGTTACAACAAACGCGTGAATATTTATAAAAAAACACTTTGAAACACTACATTGCCATTGTGCTAAGTTATTAAACGGGTTAATTTTTAAATTATGTGCAGTTTAGTAAAATGATAAATAAAAATGTTATTACAGTTCAACTGGGCAAGGTTTATCATGGTATGAAAAAAACTCAAAGAATATACAAGCCATAACCGTGAAATTCTTTCTCTTTATTTCTTTCCCACAAATTCAGAGGCGTTATTTTCCATAACACAAATGTGTTATTGCCAGTTGTAATTCATAATGCCCATAAACCCTCCTTATAACCGTACTGACACACTACCAACTTTCTTAACAATGCCCCCCAGGGAGGACTCCCATATGTCGTCGGACGAGGGTTTTCGTCGTATGTTTCGGGCTCGAGGTATCTTCAGGGTATAAGGCGAAATTTTTTTCCACAAAAGGTATCTTTTAGGGTGTTTGCTGCGAAAATACGAAACGCTTTTGCTGGTCTAGGCTGTATCTAGCCACTGTTTCGTGTGTGATCGTAGCTTGTATTAAAAAACCACGTTTCAAGTCGGATAATTACCGCAATATGGTATGTTTTAGGGATTGAAATTCTGATTGACCACGCCCAGATTGGTATCTTTTAGGGGTGCAACTTATATGTAGGAGTCCCCCTGGACATTACGACTGATAGCATTGTACTCATTATTTCGCTCCAATAATTATCAACATCTAAATCGATCGCTTTGGTACAATATTAGATATACTATTATTTTTGTTAGACAATCGTAGTCTGCGTTGCAGCCGACCAAAACTCTTTCAACCGCTGAGGTTCAGACTGTCTGCGGCGCTGGCTAGACACCCGGGCTGTTTTTACGGGAGAATTTAGGCATTGAACCTTTTTAAATAGTAAAGACCCGGTTGTTCAAAGAGAGGAAAAAGCTATCGTCTTGATAGGTGCTATCAATTTGCAACGGCCAAACTAAAATGGAAGCATTGATCGTGATCAATATTAGTATGTACGTCGAGTCCAAGAGGCCATTCAATTCAAGCCACACCCCAACATACATTATCAGACACAGCACTTGACATTGAGATTAATGACGCGGGGATGCCGACAGCTCGAAAACACAACTGCAGAAGACTTTAACCGACTAACCAATCAAAGCAATGAAAGCCGCCTACATGTCCCGTTGACGAGTATAAAGCAAAGCCGCCATCCAGTCTACACCATCGCCTGATGAAGACTAGCGCAGGAACGGTCGAAACTTCGCAATCATTTAGTTATCATTGTAATGGCAAGACAATCGAACCCCAACATGTTCCGCAGACAAGTATTAAGGCAAGCCGCCATCCAGTCTACACCGTCGCCGCAGCAACAATCGAAACATCGCGTTCATCTAGTTATCATCGTAATCGCGAGGCAATCGAACAAGTAATGTTTTATCAAGTACTTTGTTAAAACCGAAGTGTTTGACGTCATTGTTGATACTTGCCTCATTAACATAAATCAAACTTCGGCGTTGAGACAAAATGAGTCCAAAACTCGATGGAGTATCTCTAAGTGAAAAATCATTGAAAGTATTAGCTCGCTACACAGAGTACTTTGAGAGAACCGAGGCTTTCAAAGTTGTTAAATTACAAAGATTTATGGCTGGGTGACAAGAATAGCCTTAACTCCATACAATTACTGTAAATTTTGGAGTTTCAAAAGGCTCATTTCTCCGAAAGTATCCACTATATCAAGTAAAACATTGACTGATTACTAACTGTGCTACACTCTATTGAATTTTCGACTTATTTTGTTGGATTCTTGCTTTCATTATGTAAACAATGAAATACGCCTATTACTTGAAGACGTTTCATCGCATATTAGAAATTCACTCTATTAGTTAGTAGCAAAGACAACTAGCTCTTATCCAGGTGATAACTTATCCACTTTTTGAACAACAGGGCCCAGAAAAACATATAGAAAAGAGCCATGAAGAATAACACAGCAACATTTTTGTACAAAACTTGTTTTCTGGTAGTAAATATCATTTTGTTTTTAAACTTAGTATTTTTTTTTGACAATAGCATTTAATTCTTATAGTGGTACCACTGTCACGATCATCTCCTTGGGTAAACTGGGAATTCGCTTGCTTTGTGGCATCATTTGGTGATCCTCGAGCGAAGGTTAATTTTAGTTTCCAGCAAAGCACGTATATTCCATTTGACTCCACTTGAGATTTATAAATAGTCTTTTACCAATGTTTTCTGGAGTATGTCCAGAAGAATATTGTGATTAATATCAAAACATCTCAAATATTTTCTGCAGTCTCTCGTGACTTACAGCTACCTGGCTCCCAGTTGTTGTTAGGTTCAATTATTCATCCTCCACCTCTTCCTCATCGCCGTTCTCTTCCTTGACAAATGTGACAAGTTGAGCGTGCAGGTCAACTTTCATCTTCTCACTACACAGTATAGCTTCAACAACTCCCTTCTTTGGTGCCTGAATAACATGCTGTAATAATGGTAACACACCATCTTCTTACATTTGTGCATTGAGACAATACAAACAACTACTTTTAGGACCACTTCCACTGCCGCTACACTATCACTATCCCTAAAACTATCCCAAACCGCTACCCCGACTGCTACCCCTACTGCTATCCCTACCCTTAGTCCTACCCTTAACCCTACCCCTACTGCTACCCCTACTGCTATCCCTACTGCCATCCCTACCCTTAGTCCTACCCTTAACCCTACCCCTACTGCTTTCCTTATCACTACCCTACCCCTACTGCTATCCCTACCCTATGGCTATGACTAATACTATCACTGTAGGGTTAAGGGGCAGAAAAGCAGCCTTGGAGAGGGAGGGGGAGAGCCAGATAGAGGGCCTTGCTGCTGTAAAGTTGCCAGTGAATCGAGGTTGACAATAAGGGGTGGATACTCATTTAATACTAATAAAACAACAGTAACACAGGAAATAACAAACGTGTAGTCCAATTTCTCTAAGAAAGACTTTGACTCAAAATGGTTTCTGCGGGCACAAGGTCAATTGAAAAAATTACCTCCATTTTCATAGCTTCCATCACAATTAGGGTCTGCCCTTCCTCGACTTCTTGGCCTGGCTCAACAAGCACCTGTGAGAGATTTTTAGCTTATTTTTCAAAACTGTTTTTTGTTTAAAAGTTGTCACTTTTAAATAAAATTGTTTTACTGTAATGTGTGATAAGGTAAATGGTAAAATAAATAAATATGAAAAGAATCCCACAGTTATTCTTCCATTGGGAAACCAAAGTACAGCAGAAAATAAAGTTTGTATCATTTGACTCAAGGAGCCACGGGAGAACAGGCAATAGGACTCGAGCTCCCCTTTGAGGTCTGCCATCCAGGACGTACGGTTTAACGTCCTTATCCGAGAAGACGCGAAGGTCTAACCGTTTGCAAATGTTAGGGCAAAGGCAGCACCTTCTCCTCAGTTATTTTAAGACCCTGAGTGAAGGTCCGGCACCGGGAATCGAACCCGGGCCTCCCGCACGACAGACTGGCGCCTTACCAACTAGGCTAACCAGGCGGCGGTTAAATGCGTGATAAGGTATGTGCAAAGCGCAACGTAAAGAGCAATAATACTGATCAGTCATTTTGAGATTGAAGTAAGACAACACAACATAATTTGTTATTATCTGGATACTTTATTCCTCTTGAGATAGTCTTGTTTCCACGTCTTTTTGATCTTCTGCTCAGTTTAAGGGTCTTAAAACATGTTTTAGCTGTATAGAGCCCTCTCTTCCCAACCTCTGGCACCTTATTCAATGGATCTCCTTTGCACATGTGGGATGTCACATAGGTAACGGAAAAACACGGTACACCTGTTACCACTTCGATCCTTGGAACTCCTTGTCTATTTCAGGTTTGGATTTCATAATGTTTGATAGTCCACCTAGGTCTACATTGATTTTAAAACCTTCGTCAACCTGTCTTGTCAGGGGATCTGAAAATAATTTGTGGGGCACGTAATCAAGCTTCACTTCCTCCTATTTGTGGGATAACTGCACGTATTTGTAGAGCGGGCTCTCCTCATGTTTTTCTTTCTGGGGTTTGTTGTGTTCCTTCAATCTGGTATAAAGAGTGCAGCTTGTTTCTCCACGGTAAACCGAGTCTAAGTCTTTCTCTTGGGATGTCGCACATCTGATTGTGTACCCTGTTCCTCCATTATTTGAATTAGTTTAAGTACAAGTGTCAAGTACTAATAATAGTACTTACTTAGTTTTGTCACTAATAATGATAAGAGTGTCGGACCCTTAGCAATAGGGATGTCGTCAACAGTGGGGTGGGTGTCAGGCGTGGGCATCCGCCAGATCGTCATCAAGTGACCACGTCGAAAGTTCCGGATAGCAACGCTAAATGTTGGTACAATGAAGGGTAGAAGTGCTGAGGTGGTGAAGACCATCTCGAGAGGAGAGGTTGATCTGTGTTGTCTCCCAGACACTAGGTTGCGAGATGGCTTATCCCTTATGATTGTGGGTAAAAATTCAAAGAACAAATTTTTCTGGATGGAAAATGAGAAGGGAATTGGTGGTGCTGGTATCCTCCTTGCTGAGAAGTGGGTGGAGAGTGTTGTAGAGACTAATCGTGGCTCTGACAGAATCTGTATTATCAAGACCAATGTTGAGGTTTCCATCTTGACAGTTCTCTCTGTGTATGCCCCGCAACCGGGTTAAGATGACAGAACTAAAGATGCCTTTTACGATCTGCTCCAGAGCACTACTGCAAAGTCTGCAGACTCAGAGTGCTTATTTGTCTGTGGTGGTTTTAACGGTCACATTGGTAGAGAGTCCTCTGTTTATAATTGTGTACATGGTGGTTTTGGCTATATGGTGAGCGTAACCTTGAGGGGGATAGAATTCTTGAATTCTCTATAGCCAACGATTTTGTAATCTGTAACTCCTTTTTTCAGAAAAGGAACAGCCATCTATTACTTACCAATCTGGAAGCACCTCAACCCAAGTAGATTACATCTTGACTAGAAAACGTAATTTTTGAATCAGTGCGTAATGTGAAGGTTATACCTAACGAAGAATGTGTCTCCTAACACAAGTTGTTTGTTTGCGACCTTGCCCTTACATTCAGGAAGCAGCATAAGCCTTCCTTTACTCCCAGGCTCCGCGTATGGAAACTAAAGACCCTGAGGTGAGGAAAGAGTTCCTGAGGGAGGTAAGGTCCGAAGGGAAGAACAGTATTCCTCATCCACATTCAATGCATGGTCTATGGCATCTTTTTAAAAAACAGCCTTTTGAAAGTAAGTGATAAAACATGTGGCTTCACCAAAATAGGAAACTGGAGAAAGCAAATCTAGTGGTCGCTCTGTCAGCTCTGCCATTGAGAACAAAAGACGTGCATGGAAAGCCTGGAAAGACATTGGGATTAAAGAAAAGTATCACAGAGCTAAACGTGTAGCCAAGAAGGCAGTTTGTCAGCCAAAAAGGGTTGAGGTGAGCAGTTTTTCTAGTGCAGAGATGTGACGAGGAAACTTTCCAAATCGCTAAGCAGATGAAAAAGGAAAACCGAGATGTGGTTGGTGACAGCAGTGTCAAAGACAAAGCGAAAATAATGGCTTGGAAAGAGCATTATGAACACCTGCTAAATATGGAGTTTTCCTGGTCAGTTGACAACCTGTCGACAGCTAAGCCAGTTTTCGGTTCCCCAATTCTAATTACTACTGGGATGGTGGCAAAGTCAATCAATAAGATGAAACAGAGCAAAGCTCCAGGTCCCACTGGTATTGTGGCGAAAATTATCAAAAGCCTAAGTTGAAGTCAATTGCCCGCTTGTCTGCACCTTGCTAATGCAATAATCGCAGAGGGAGTAACTCCAGATCATTGGAATATGAGTTACATCATCAATTTATTCAAAGGCAAAGGTAATGCTTTAGAAAGGGGAAGTTACCGTTGGTTAAAACTAACAGAGCATTGTTTAAGGTGATTTAGAGGGTGTTGGAAAAGATCACTCGTAATCTGCTGGCAATTGATGAGAAGCAGTTCAGTTTTGTGCCTGTCTGAGGCTCTGCATTGAAGAGCTTGAAGTTGCCCTCAGACGGAAACGTCTTGAACAGTTTGGCCACGTCCAGCGGAGCGAGTCATGGATAAGTAAGGTCCGTCCTCTATATGTTGAGGGTCCTCGTTGTCGTGGAAGGCTATACAAGAACTGGCAGGAGGTCCTACAAGAGGACCTCAGGTTATCTGGACTAGATTCTGATGAAGCCTATGAGCGGGGTTTTTGGAGAGACCAGACAGCCATGCAGCGTCAGATCTACATCTTAGTGGGTAGCTGACGTTTCTTTTAATGGATAGTGAATGATACTAGTTTAGAGTGTCAGAGTATTAGTACTAATGCAAGTGTTATGGTTAGTACTAAGTAACTAGTAATAGTTTTAGTGTTAGCTTGAGGATTAGTTGGTATTAGATCAGAGTAAGTAATAGCCTTAGTACCAGTAAATAGTAATAACTTTAGTATCAAGTATTACTGGTAGTTTAGTATTAGTATCAGAACTGACAACATTTTGACCTTCCTACCTACCTTAACTATGGTCCCTGGCATGGGGGCCTGAGCCCCACCCATAGAGGCACCAGATGCTCCCAGCTTGGTAACATACTTTGGTACTGGTCTTTGGAACTTATGACAGCCATCCTGTCCATTAACCAAACAAGTCAAGTAAATCAATTCACAAAGAATTCAGTGGAAAATTTCCCAAAAAATTAACCTCGTTTCCAGGCCCCACCAACTTCTGGGGAAAAGCTCCGAGAACAATATTGAAAAAGATTTGTAGCACACTGTATGCCAAACAGTGATAGGAAAAATAGTCTTTTACTCCCCCTGGACAGGAAACTAATCTATCACAGGCTACCTCCAGCAGAACTGGTAATCATTAATACAGCTGAGTCGACTGAGTCAGGTAAAGTGTCTTGCTCAAGGACAAAACACAGTGGTCTGACTGGGGGGTTCAAACTTGGGACCTTAGGCCAGTGCACCACCGTCAAAATATAACACATATTTGACTTATTTGTCGTGCAGCCAATAATCAAACTGCATAACTGCACTTTAAAAATAGAAAGTTCAATCAAAATTCACAGATCCTAGGGATTTGTTCAGAAATCCATGTTAGAAACGTCAACTCTTACTAACTATACTGATCAAACTTTTACTATTCGCAAAGACAAATTTACATAAAATCATACCTTTGCGAAGACGTGGATCGTTCCACCGATGTCAACCAATGAAGATTTTAGTATCTTTCCACCCACATTTGAAGTTAAGTTTGTCTTGTTACCACTTTGTTCTAGCTTTCCCTTCACATGTACTTGATTGCCATCAATCTACGAAACACATATAAGATGACTTAAAACCTATTTTACTTGAGTAAAAGTTGTACATAAAGGAGTCAAGGCACATCAAGCTCTGTGACGCAATACATACTTATTCAGCTTGTTAAACTGCTTTAAAGGAAACCTGCACTCCAAAATTATTCTCTTATAAACATCTTACACAATCAGAAGAATGCCGAGCAGCCTGTTCTAGCGAGTGCTTCGAAATAATAGATCATGGAAATAGCTTTTCGATCAAATTAAAAGAAGCCATGCATATAAAATGGGTCAAACCAAATCTAAACCATCAAGT
>JAOBAT010116179.1:0-13950 GCA_026413305.1 Hydrozoanthus tunicans
ACACACCCGCCCCCCCCCCACCTCCATACCCCTCCCTTCCCAGCTAATGTAATAGTTTCTAAAGTTTTATGAGACTGAATAGTTGTTTTACCTTACCTTCGAATACAAAAACTCATACTCGAACTTTACCATAATTCCTTTGTTTGAACCAAAACAGATTTCCGAGAGGTGTAGCCAGTTCTACAAAAATAGGAAACGTTATTCGGTTCAATCAATTTTTTCTCACTAATCCCCCTAAATGCTTTTGTCAGGTTAATCTAATCGAAGAAAAGTGTGAGCGATGGCCCGCGTAATCTTTTGGGCCCGTTAATATTCAAAAACTGGTTGATTTTATTACTGGATTATGGTAAGATGACACCCAACCTTTGTTGGATAGTGAGGAATTTGAAAAAAAGTTTTGAATATATCATAAAAATATTCGGTACACTTACAATTATTACAAAATGCCGCAGCTCTTATAACAGATCTAGAATGAGGTCCAGAATGTGCAGGTTAAATTCATTACATTTCAGTATAGTTCCATAAAATTTAATTGGTTTAGAGGCGTGGTATTTAATTATAGTTAATAGTGGTATATCTAACGCTTGAGAGTGGTATTTCAAAATCACTATGGCAACAAATGCTTCTCAGGGAGAAAATGGCGGAACATTTGCAAGCGTCTCGGTTGAAAAGAATGAAAGCCTTATAGCTGACAATGTTGAAAGCGACTAAAAGATTGAAGAAGGTCAATTTTAATACGGTTTCTTTCAGCTACGGGTACAAAATTTTCACCTATATTAGATCGGGTGGGCCAAAAAAAGTAACCCCCCAAATTAGAAATTGTTATAAAATGTTCCCCAAAGCGGAACCTGATGAAACTTAAACCACATTATAAAGTTTGGTTTAATACACAACTTTTGCAGAAATATCGAAATCAAAACTATTTTTATATTTGAATAATCCAAATATAAAAATACGGGTGTCAAATTGGCTCCACAATTTAATATAACAGGTTAGCCAGCAAACAATAATGACACTCCAATAATGTTTTGAAAGAAGAATCAAAATGCCAAAAGTATCCGCAGAAGATTAGCACTTTAACTTTATCCTGCTTCTTTCGTTACACCCGTTATTTATGAATTTGGATTACTCAAAGATGAAAGCAGTTATTGTTTTGATATTTCTACAAAAGATGTATAAATTAGACAAAGTTTAAAGTGATTTGAATTTTCCATATTCTGCTTTTGGTAATATTTTATAACAATTTTTCATTTTGGGGGGGTTACTTTCTTTTAGCCCACCCGATATGTATAGCCCCAAACCAGTTCCATTTCTGTGTAGTTATGTAGGTTCTGTGCTGCTTCAGAACTCGTATATTAATATCTCCAATATCACGTATGGTGATCAGCACTTAATCCTCCCAATAAGATTATGTCGTACCACTACAAACCGAATACTTTGAATGTTTTACCGAGAACGTAAGATCTGTATTTAATTCAGTTTCTGTTTTAATCAAATAATGTAGAAATAAAAAGTGCCGTATTTCATTATTACCATACAGAAGGCTGTTTAAAAATTAGTTAAAACGAAAAATAAATTGTCTTCATGCTCATTGTCAAATAACTCAGTGAACACTCACGGCCGGTTCTTAGTCTGAACAGAATTGATTGGAATTTGTCAATTTGAAATATAAGGTCACCTGAAAAATATCCCGGTTTATCATAAGCGCGCGCATGCATTAACTATTTTTATTTTTTAAATAGAAGAAATATATGAGGAAAAAATCGAGAAATTTTTCCCTTTGACGAAGCAACAAACAGCGACAAGCAATTCGGCTGGCGGCTTTATATTTTGTCAAAGAGTACTAGTACTGCAAAAATATACGCAAGTAACAGGAAAATAGTAATAATTGATTATGGGCCATATCAAAACTTAGTGCGGTAGTAACCGACACAAAAGGTATTTAACCTTAAAAAGTTAAATTTGTTTCATCAACTCTTGTTTCCGCTCAGTACAAAAAATGTGTCATTTTGAGAAGGATTTAGATGTTGATAAATGAGCCGTCAGTAAAACAGTTACAAGTTAAATTTTTTTTCGGTTAATTACATTTCTATGGTTTCAGCTTTTCCGTGTTGACTTTCCAACCCGAATGATAGAACATGCAATTTGTTATTTTTCTCTCTGTAACTTTTGTCATCAATTAAGGCATATCTCCTTGTACCACGGAAATCCCTAATGCTACTTCCGAAGTTCCAAACCACACGCACGACCTCTGGAAAAAATAGTTCCGTTCTTAAAAGATTGTTTAAACTTAAACTTTTGTGCTATGAATTCGAAAATCAAACAGTTACATTTGGAAAGTGTTTTCCATGCTTGCTGTAAATACGTTTGTCAGCCTTCGATGTCAGTACCATCAACAGAACGGTTTCAACAAAGTTGAAAAACAGTAAAATTGGATTCTTTAATCACATTATGATATGATGCATGTCCAACGATCACACGCAACTGAGCGTTCGGTTTATAAATACTTGAAACGTTAAATTTTTTGAAAATTTTTGTTTTATAAAAAGGTGTTTTGCATGTATGATTGTTTGATCACAAATTTTCTCTACCGCAAAAAAGGGTGTATTTCATTTCTAAGTGGTCTTATTTCTTAGTTCTCGTTCATAAATTTTCCATTAAAATAGTTATCACGAGGTAGTAAAACAACATGTAGATTTTTACAAACCGCGGTATTTCCCTCATTTTGACAATACATATTGCAAAACGTTCGAAAAAATTTGTTTAGCTTATCAAAATATATGCACGTAGCTCACAATTAAGATGTTTTATACATCTATAGCTAACTCTTAAGCTTGCTGTAACAAGACATATAAGTAATCTGCAAAAGCTAGGAAAATCATTGGCGTGAGTCTAGTCGCTACACTGATTAAAAAGCAAAGTTCAAAACCGCAAGGCCTTGGGTGCGGTCGAAAGTAGTGGTAAGAAAATTACATTGCCACCTTCGTTATTTACATAGCTTCCAAATTAGTTACACTTCTGTGTCTTCTGTGACTTATGTTCTCTGGGCTGCTACAGAACACTAATTAATGACTCTAATGAGCACATAATCCTCTCGACAAGGTTTCATCCCGATTTTGACATACCACTACAAACCTACAAACCGCATTCTTTGAATGTTTTACAGAGAACGTAAGCTAAATTGAAATCTATATTGAACTTGATGTTTCAACCAAGTATTGTAGTAATAAAAACACACAATATTTTGTTGTTGTTGTTTATATTGTGGCACTAAGTAAGAAAAATAATTTGAACGATCGAGTAAGTAAGACAATCACATCATTGTCTTTATGCTCATACTCATTTACTGCACGACCACTCAATTCCTTGACTGGACCGAGTTGATTAGAACTTGTCTTATCGAGGGACATGAAAATTGATTAAACCGACTCCATATATCAAAAGATTCTTTTCCATAAAGTTTGTAAGGCCTATTCCAGCAAACAATATTTCAAACTTGTTAGTACGCTCGCGAGCCGTTTTTAGATTGGTCAAGTGTCCTATGTAAATAAAAAATGTATCTTACAACAAAGGGTTTTTCAGGTTGGTAAAATTGATTTGATTACATTTATTGACCAAAGCTTACACGCTTTGTGATGTTGATAAAAATTAAGTTTTTTTACTCAGGTGTTGATAAAACGAGCTGGCCCTCGAGAAAAGGCACAAAACTTATGCTGGTAAAAAGCAACCAATGATGCACATATCGTGCAAAATTTGGCCCTGGATATAGTTTAAACTTTTTTCCCTGATTCATCAAGGCAAGTTAATAATCTGTATCCCAACAATGTGGTTTTTTGAGTTGTTATGAAAAAGAGCATGTTTAAAGTTGGCACTGAGCTTCAACCATTTTAAATTAAATTCATCATCATTGCAAATGAACAAGAAAGGCAATATGGCTAAGCCTTGTCCTTGCAGTTAATTAAAATATACAAGAATACTCGAGGATTTCCGAAACTTTGCTCAAACAGAAATGTATTTCGCTAATGGAGTTTATTTTGACTGAGCCACGTTATTATACTCGCTACATTTAGTACCCCATACAAAGCGACACTACCCCCGGGCAGTTACCAGTATAAAAGGATGCATTCTGTGACATTAGTGTTAATTTGTTGTTGTTTTTCCCCCTTTCCGCCGCAGAACACAAAAATGTTAATAGATTTTCAATCTTAACAAGCGGATAGTTTTCAAACAAGCAGAACGTTCCCAATAAAAAAAAATGGCGAACTAATTCACTAAGCGATTTGTATGCTTCCAAAATAAGTTCTGAAGTGTTTTTTGTGTTGCTGTTTAGCCTCGGAAAATGACCTCTAATTGAAAGAAACAAAACAAGGATTACGGTTTGAATTTATCAGAAGAACAAAATCACATTTAACTCAATAAGAAGTTGTCAAAAACGCTCTCGCATGCATGTATCTAACATCTGTTCAAAACCAAATTTAAGAGTTGAAAAAAGAGCAAAAAGCGGCACAGAATACGAAGAAAAGCCTCTGAGTTAGGTTTAACAATGTCTAAGGTCACAATCGATCCGCAGCAAGAAGTGGTGAAGAGTATCTACTCACTTTATCAGACTGTACAACGGCTGCGCCACTCGACTCTACCCACTCGGGCTCCAAAGAGCTTGCCACTCTTGCAACGGCTATGGCCAAGCAACATAAGATACGGACTCCCAGTTGAAACATCGTCAAAGGGTTGAAAACAGCCGAGACGTCACGATTCGTTGCTAAATCTGTAATATGTAATTGCGAGTCTTCAACAAGGCGACAACTTCCGAGTGAATGAAACTTAAGAGTGATTACTTACTTGGTAGTGTTGACGAACAGGCCTTATCTCAAGAGGGTCGGTACGTGGGGTTCGTTATTCTATTTACAGTGGCCACAGTCATTTTATAAGCTGTACTCAACAACGTTGGAGGTATATTGGACTATAAGCGACAATTAAAACAAACCCAAAATGGTTCAATATTTAAGTCCTCTGTTGACAAACATTGTTAGTTTACACCAAGCTATGGAAACATAACACTCAGCAGGAAATATTTGGTGCCTCTACGGCACGGAACCCAAAATGGTAACTACGTGTTTTGACCACCTAATTCTAAGAAAGTTGAGGCTCCACACAGGCCACACACAAACTAAAGCAATTGTCATTTCTCATTAGCTTGACCTAAGGGAAAATGAGTAAAGCAAACAGAATTCGGTAACACGGAAGCTTTAGCATTACCGCGAAGAAACCTGACTGACAATCAGATTTTTAAAAAAACTGCCAGTGTGCGTTTGTTTTGTATGAAGGGGTTCCTATGTCTTACGGTCGAGCAAGATATTTTCGTACCTGTAGTGATTTGTTAATAGGGTTGTTTAATGAAGGATTGGAAAATGCGAGAAAAAGTACCTTGCTAGGTATTAACATAAGCTAATATATATAAAACTGAGAGCAGTATTGGAAAATACCGCAGTATACTTTTTAATAACAAATAAAGAAGCCTACCCTGTGATAAAACACGACGGGCTTTTCAGAACACTCGATCAAGAAATGTCAAAGAACTCGTGTTTTAACTTCCACTTTTCCCTCATGTTTCCTAAATGCCCTTTTTGTTTTAACACAATTAAATACATGGCTTGGGAAAGCACACAAACCGACAAACGATATTTCGACAAAACGCGACCTTTTCACTGTCACTTCTTCCTCTTTTCCTTAAATTAATTCTTTACGAACCACATCTTCTTTCTGCTAATTGTTCAAATCGCAAACCTCTTCATTAAAATTGCTTCAAATGGCCATCTCTTAAAAAACATGTTTACAAGACAAGCTAGAGGCAATGTGTCGAAAAACACTGATGAAACACGCTACTTTCACAAGTTTAGCCAGGGTTCAGACGCCATGCAGTCTCTGCTCGGCCATTTAACAGCTGTCACTAGACTACAGTGAGTTATACTATATGTGATAAAACATGGGTTTTGTCCAATAAGAGCGCACGTTATTACAAATCTATGTTATAAATCAAAGTAAAAAGAAATTATTCAAAGACAAAGGCGCCAAACTGTAGTTCAAGTCTTAACCCCTTGTCGAGAAATTATGAGAACCGGGCACATCATTCGAGAAAGATTTACTGACTGAAAACGGATGTGAGCTGTGCATGCCGCCCTAAAAGTTTCTCCGAAAAGATTGCTGACTGACAAGCCATAATTATGAGCAGCTGCATGTACTATATCGGTACCCGTGGATACTGGCTGCTTGCTAAAAATATCTGCTTTAGTTATGAATAGGTTGTTATTCGGTGCATTTCTCAATTTGGACAGTCGGTGCTACACTAGCTGTCATATAATTATATATAGTATACGCTGTACTATGTATAATATACTGGTGGCTAAGACTGGTAAAAAAAAACCCATAGAGTTGTATAAATGTCTAACTGCCCGGAATGTGAGTTAGACGAGCCATCTCGAATTTAAGAGATGAGTTTGAGTTTATGAAATCAAAAACTAAACCCGACATACAACGGGGCATGGCCAACAGCTTTGTCATCAGGCTCCCAAACGCTAGACAGGGATATCGTAAGAATAAAGCCGAACGACAGCAGAGAGAACACTACAATATACTGGCTCAAGAACCCCGGTCAGCGAGCCAACGGCTGTGTAGCTGACTAGCTCACCAGAGCACCACTGATTTAACTGAACCACCCGAACAGACAGGCATATATTACGTAGGGCGCTAGCGAGCGGCGAGGGGAATGGGGAGGAATGGAGGGAGGATGTGCTTGCAGCAAAAGCCCGCGTATTTCATTTTATACGATCAGAATTTGACCGTAAGATTTGTTGAGAGGTATCACGTGAGCTTAAACCTCTAGAACTGGATAAAGCAAGATGGCGAACGTTCAGGAATTTGACGCAAGTCTATCAAAGTTGCTTTTTAATTTGAAAGAGCAAGGCATAAACTTCATTCTAAAGACAGAGCAAGTAGAAGCTTTGCGTCACCCACATTCTGATAAAGATTTAGTGGCTACCCTCCCTACTGGTTTTCATAAACGCAGTGGCTATTCGTATGGAACCGTATCCCAACGTGCCAGTCTCCAAAAAACCGAAACCTCCGTACGAATACTGAAAATAGAAGTCGGGATATAGTATCCCGACTTCTAATTTCTATTTGTATTGAAGTTTCGGATATAGTAAATACGTACATGTAAAACTTGTAGTAAATTGTTCTGCATATATACTTGGGTGGTTTAGTGCGTTATTTGTTGTCCCTCCCTCCACTCCTCCCCAATCCCCCTCGCTGTTCGCTAGCCGGCTTCCCTTTTGCGCGAGCTAATATATCAACGACGGCGGTAAACTAAAAGGAAGTGTTTTGGATTTTAAGATCTTTATATTATATCAAAAAAGAATAACCTGCAGGTTTGTTTACACGGAATTTAAACGTGCAATTTGCGAACAGTCCATCGGTAGATTGGTTGAGGGACAGCTTTTCCAGCATCAGTCAGCGAATCTTTGTTGTATTGATCGGACTTGTAACAGATGAATGTGTTTCTGCCGATTTTTGCTCAAGGATCTATTTTCCTGTGTCTTTGGCACTTAACATAAAAGACATCCGCTTTTGCTGATTCATTGAGGCCGAGTAACTAACCAGACTTTTGGGGTTCTCACTCAGCTCGGAATTTGTCGTTTTTGGCGTTTTAACTGTGTTTGCGTCTACGAATTGCTGAAATTCCTCGTCCGTATTAAAGCCGATTGTTGTATTGTTCTTAAATAACCGCCGTTTGCGAGAAAAGTATCTCTGGTCCTTTACTCTATTTCAGATTCTGATGTCGCCAATTCAAAGTTGAGAAAAAAAAAATTCGTAGTTCTGAATCATCCATTTTTAAAACCAAACCATCTAGCGGCTACTTGCGGAAATAGCATGACGGGAGAGTTGCGTTTTATTAAAATGGGCAAATATTTAAAATGCAGTACGCGTCAGATTTAAACAATGAAAACGCCAGAAAAAAGCCATACTGAACAGAAAATGGCGGACCCAAATAATAAATAGAAACATTCATGATCAGTCGTTGACAAAATCTATGACGCCTCTTCCTCCAGGAAAGAAAAAAACACACCCTAATATAAAACTGAACAGATTCCTTGATCCTCCCGTCAAAATACAAAACAACTCACTCTACTGGTAATTCTAGGGGTTTTCAGAGAAAAATCAAGGTTGTCTTTTTACCCTTCAGTTTCTTTCTTGCTTTTTCTAATTCAATGTCACGAGATATTTTTAGGGTCGAAAACTTTCACGCCTTGGCAATTTGTATGGTGCAAACATTTTTTTTCAATCAAGCTTCAAAAATTTTTTGCCCATTTCCATACATCTTCTTTATAGAATTTCCGCATGCAAATTTTTTTTCTGTCTTGGCCGGTAGCCCTGCAAATTTTCTTTTTAAAAATTCTTCCACTCGAGACCAACTGGTTTGTCCCTTACATTTGCTACATTTTGCATTTTGCACGCACAATCATAATCAACACATGCCTACGCTTCTTTAAAAAACATCAAAAATCTTTTTAAGTCTAGGCGGCTCTCTGCGCATGTAACTCCTTGACGCATTTAGTCTCCCTGCCCTCTAAGCTAACAAGACTCGTAGAAGGTACAACCAACGAATGGGGTCTGGACTCGACTGCCATGTCGCTTCACTCTACAGGGTGTCTTCTGTGATTCCACGGTTACTTTCTCCCGCAAAAGAGAAATCCTAAAAGGATAAAGAAACATTTCTTTAAACAAAATACTCTATCCGCAATATCTGTTATTTCTCTTCCCTTGTCAAATTCTCAGCTTTGCTACTAAAACTTTAACTTAAGGCATCTGCATCGGCAAAAACTCAAAAAAATCATGGTTTTCTAATTCGCAGATTAAAACGACTAATTATTTATCTGATTCAAAACCAGCAACCATACACACAGTTGATAAAGTGAGCTTACAAGCACAGCATTATTACTGACATGGATTTGTACATTGCCAGTTTACAAACACAAGAACATCACACAATTCTTACTAAACAACCCGGACAATATCTTGCTAATCACGTGCAAGGCTTGCTTCTTGTTTTCATTAAGGTAATTCCCCAGTTTTGCTTTGCGCATCTTTACTGCGCATATAAGAAATTTTAAAATGTTTACACATTTTTGTCGTGTTCTAGTGAATTTTGAGCTCTCGAAGACACATCAGAAAAAATAATGCAAAAAAAGTAGTTTTCTTCATAATATGTGGGGCTTTTTGATTAACTCGGTTCCAGTCTCCACTCGGAAATGGGGTAAAACACATGTTTTGCCAGTTTTCTTAGAGTTTCTCCTAAACAAGCACGGGTACCCCACAATTTTTTATCATCATTCAGTCAAATTTCAACACCACTCTCTGAAGAAAAAAAATAGGAAAAATCTGAGTGTTGCAAGTGTAGAAAAATATAAAAAACATAGACAAGAATATACTGTTTTTTTTTTGAGGTATTAAAATATAGTAACAACAAAAGCACACAAAAATGCCTCCTTACCAAAATTATTTTTTGCTGAAAACCATGAGCATAGTTCCCGAGAAACCAGGACCCTGTTTTTGTATATTTCTAATGGTATAATTCATTAACGTCTTTTTCTCTTTTTTGAACGACAGACAAAATCGATTTGGTCTGTTGTCCAAAAAAAAGAAGAAAAAGACGTTAAGCAACCCTTGATATTGTTTATGCCATATTTCGACTCACTAGTCACGGGAGAACTGCCAGTAAGACTCCAGGTCCCCTTCAAGGCCTACCAGCCGGGGCCGACGGTTTGACGTCCTTATCCGGGAGTTTGTGTGTGGGAAGTGGAGAAGGTAGGTGAGTTTTGGGGACAAGCCACTTCGGCACTAAACTGGAAATAATACAATAATAGTTCTAAATTTTCCTTATATAAAAAATCTTACCTCCATCAGTTTGGAATCCAAGTCATGTTTGAAAAACATCTGGGTCAAGGCCTCGTTTAGAAAAATACCCTCCGCTTCACCTTTGGCAAGCTATTAAAAAGAATCTTTTTTCAGTCTACATGCACGGCCTGATGAAAAGCTTTAAAAAAATTAACCGTAAATATAAGAATGAATTTGCGACTTCGATTATGATTATGAATTTGATTACAACTATGATCAAAATTATGATCTTAAAAGTTTATCATTAAGGTTACAATCACGGTTATGCGATTATGGCTATAATAGCGGAGGGGTCGGTGCAGCCAATCCTGAGGTCCCCGGTTCGATTCCCGGTCTGGTCGTTGGTTGAATAATTGGGTATATAACCATCTTTCCAACTAAAGTTCACTCAGTTTTCCATCCTTCTAGGGTCTGTAAAATGAGTAACAGCATACATAGACAGCTTTGGTGTACATTTATATGTTTCCGGTCCGCTTGAGCCCTTACCGGGAGCTGATGAATGTAAAGCACCTTTGGGCATACTTCACATGGAAATGGCGCTACACCAATGCATCTCCTTTTACAAATGCTATTATGATTACAATTAAGCTGCAAACTAAAATTCACCCACCTCATTTTCTATGCCGTGCATGAACATCATGTGTCTTACAGATGACGGTCTGCTCATCTTCTTTCCACGAAGACGAAACAGGTTTTCTGAAATTGAAGTGCAAAACTCTCGCCATGTTCCTTCGTGCTTTTTATCTGCTTTGAGTTCTTTGACTTCGTCGCCGAGAACTTTCACCTCTGGCTCCTTCTCGTCATTATTTTCTATAGGTAAATCTATTTCCTGCATAGACATGCACAGTCGTGTGTAAAAAGCGCCGAGGCTATGTCAAGAACTAGTTAAGGGGGAAGGGTAACGGAATTAAAGACAAAATGGCTAAGATTAAAATGAGAACAAGGGCGACATTGCCGCGACCAAAAACAAAGACGAGAAAGACGAATAAGACAAGGCTAAAGTCAATGACGAGAACAAAGACAAAGAGAGGCAAAAATATATCTTGAAGGTTTCTTAAAAGATCATGATCAGAGACGTGTTTGGAGGCAGAGGGCAAGAGGATGGAGGAACGGATGAGCCGCGTTGATGAAGACGACCAGAACAGAACAAGAACTGCAAAATTTCGATAGCTACCGCTTACAATTGTAAGATCAAAAATGACGGTTTGTTAAGGACTTGTGTAGACCTGCAACAACAACTCATTTTTAAAATCGCCTAAATAAAAGGCGCCTCTCAGTCTATGTGGGTAAAAACTAGGACGAAACTGTTTAGTTGTGGGCATCAATACGTAAGGAATAGTCAGTTTTACAGCATTTGGACCAAGGAAATAAGGAAAACTACCGATTCGTTTGATGGAATGAGCTTGACTCACTAATAACTCCATCAGAACATCAGTAAGAATTTTATCTCGAGGGCCCAGTTGTTCAAAGGTCGACTAGCTCTAGCCCAGGCTTAACATTTCAACACACGTTCTTGTTTCCAATCTTACGTAGAAAATTATTTTATAAGAACCTTTCCTTAAAGAAGAAGTTATTGCTTGGTATAGTTTAATCATATAATAATATCTAGCGAGCTAATCGCCTTACTAGCAGGCACGGACTGAATTACGAAGGGCGCAGCTCAACGTGGTCGGACCGAAAGCATGTTAAAGTGCATATTGCTGCCGCTATACGGCCCATGCATGACCTCGTAGCACAGCTCCACAGCCAGATAGAATTAGCTGGGTGTCGATTTTGTTGAGGGAGGAAAACCGGAAAGCCCGGAGAAAAACCCTCGGAGTCAGATTGGGATCGACAAATCTCAGCCCACATGCGGAAACCAGACTCGATCTCGGGTCCACAGTGGTGGGAGGCACGAGTGCTAACCGCTCGGCCATCAGCCTCCGAACAATCCAGCCCTGGGCTGTGATGACTAAGCGTGACTCACCTCTTCCCCGTAAAGGAACTTGTTGAGAGCGTCGTTAATAAACACCATGGATCCCTCCCCTAACGCGTCGTAGAGGGCTTTTTTGAACAACTCCAGGTCGGCACCATAGCACTGGATAAACAAAAATGTTAACAAGACATTTGTCACATCACAGTAACGTTTTATGCCAAAGAAGCGCAAAACTCAACAAAAGCATGCATAATACAGAACCCTGCGAAAGAACACATTGAAAGTGCTCTAAGGAACTTCACATCGTGAAAGAATGGAAGGTACTGACGTTTTGGAAGCAGAATGCATCTTATAATTTCTTTTCTTAATATCTAACTTGATTAGGCAATAGAACGTGAGCTCCTTTCTTGGTACGTCTCTCATGACGGTTTGGAAAGGTTCACAGCTACACGACATGTCACGCAGTCATGCAAGTGCGGATTTTAATCTCTTACTTCCGTTTTCAAGCGTGACAGCCTCGAATTTTTCCTGTCGAGAAAGTTTATTGAGTGCCCGCGCCCGCCCTCTCCTCGGGAAAATCCCTGGGCACGAGGTTGCTTTGGTTATTTTTGTTATTACCCGACAGACCTTGTAAACGGCGTTGGTCCTTTGTATTTAGACTGGGCAAGAGTTTAACCAAGTATACACACATATATATATATACCTTTCGCAAATACGTGTAAATACGTGGTAGATAACTCCACTCCTTTGCCCAGTTTGGCATTGGCTTTGCTCCGTCGATCTTCAACCAGCGTTTAAAAATACTTGTACAGAAATCCTTCCAACAAGCTGCCAAAATAAACATCACATGGTTAACTGTAAGGCAAATCTATAAAACAACAAACTGAGTTGACGCAGGTACCACGTTTAATTTACAACTGTGTTCTCCTCCTTTAACTTTGCCTGTTCCAGTGTCATTGACCAGTATACGAGAATTCTCCCGACTAGAGCCTATATTTTTCATTGAACAAGTTGAGGAGAACTTTACATTCCATCCTCAGTAGTTTCGATTTTTTTTATCAATTCTCATTTTCTCAGTACCAAAAGTCGATTTTTAACATGAACGAAACATGTCTTTTTCCTTAAAAAAAACACATACAAAATAAGAGAGTTGAGAGATACACGCTGATGTAGGGAAGAGAGATTAGGAATGGTGAGAGGAAGAGGGCTAAAGTACAAAAGAATCTTATAAACAAGTTTCTTCGAAACCAGGTGTTTGAACTTTATATCTTTGGTTAAAATACCTGTTCCGGCAATGCTGTTCAGCTCAATAAAAATATTTCTTCCGTTCCCTTTAGCAGGGTTAAGGTACGCATCACTGTGGCCCATTACTCTCAGTTCCATAGTAATGTTCAACGGGAATTCCCCTTTATACGAGCGCTCCTGCACCTCCACTATCACTACGTTAATAGCTTCAGCCACGACGCGAAAATCCTCATCGGTGTTCAACTGAAAACCAAAAGCGAAGTCCTGAGTGGCGCAGAGGTTGTCCCAGGTGTTGTAGTGAATGGCATGAGTAATGGGTTGAGTAATCTTCTTATGAGTATTAATTCTCACAAGTTCCATTCCCATGCGAAGATACCCGGGGGTGATTGCCGGGTAGTTGGTAAGAGTTGTGGCCATAAGTCGTACATATGCATCTTCAGAAAAGTACTGCATGCCCTCCAGGAGATAGGTCTCGGGAGTGGGGGAGGCCTGGCCAGGGACCTTTACCGGGTCCATTTGTTTAACCCACAGCTGGTCCTTATTAGGATCCCATGAACCAGGTGGCACTTTGCCGTGGATAGCAACTTTAATTGTTTCGTAGTTGCTCATACTATGAGAGAAAGGTTTTCACAAAAAGTTTCAGAAAGTTCTTCACTACTCACTCTAGCACGTCACTACTCATTCTAGCACGTCATTACATCCAAACAATCAATACTCTACTCATTCTAGCACGTCATTTACATCCAAACTATCCACTTCTCCAATTCCCAAAGACATTCTGTATGGCGAGCTAGCTACTGGCACCAGACCAACCGGCAGACCGTTTCTCAGATTCAAGG
>JAOBAT010116190.1:0-37031 GCA_026413305.1 Hydrozoanthus tunicans
CCCGACCCCCCCCCCCCCCCCATTCCTCCTCCCCCAAAGACCATCTTCGTTCCAACGAGCCTATTCTTAGTATGAACATTTTAAAACATTTTTGCTTGGAAAAAGGGGAAGGCCGTAGAACAATGGGACTTTGTTTATTTCTTACACGGACCATTACTTAAACGGGCAGTCCTCAAGAAATACTTTTATACTATAAAACAGCAACGTTTCCTCTATCTGTAGGTGTTTCAAGGGAACACTAACCAAAATGGGATTGTTAACCACACGTTCGCCACGCCTATCAGGGGAGAGGCGCTGCGGATTCTCACCCTGGACTGGCACTCGTGTGTCGCCATGAGAGTGGAGCTGTATGGCTGCCAAACATAAACCCATCGACTTAATCATAAGCATGTCCTCCACCTTTTCAGGGTTTGGGAAAAGAGTATTTTGCACTTATGATAGAAAAAGTCAAAAGGACGTTTTTTTGCTTAAATGTATGTAAAGATTTGAATACAAACTATATCTAATCAAGTGGAGATTTGCAACTTGGTGATATAAGAAAGAAAGCACTCCTGCAGTTGAATGTTCATAAAATCCTACTCACTGACGGGAATCGAACCCGCAACTCTGATAACCTGTTAGATGCTCGACCCGATGTGCCGCCACTCACCACCTCCCCCGACAAATTTGGTTTCTTTAAAAATACCATTGTTTTGACTTCTTCCCTAAACATGTACAATTAAACTACTTGTTGTCGTAATTAAAAAATCTAGTTCTTAACTTGCAAGTTACGTCAAAGCGACCGTGTTTGTTCCCTTGAACAAAAGAACTTTGATGATTTCTTTTGTTTAGGGCATCAATATTGCCGCTTGGTCTTTGGCGTCTCTAGGTAATGCGAGGTACAGGGACAGCCAAAGACTTTCGCCCATATCGGCATAGAGTAACATAATGGCACAGTGACTCCTAATCTAAAAGGCATGGCAGTTTATTTACAATAAAAATTTTCATCAAATTGCTCTTGAATTACGATATATTTTACATCCATGTGTGATTGATCAATTTCTATACAAATCAATTCAAACAAGCGTCCTATTACAAAAAGAAGGATGCGTTGGCCCCACTCACACATTTTAATGACCGGGGAAAGGGGGATCTCAAGAAATTTTTTTAGGTCTCAAATTTGCTTGGGTATTGAAAATAACCAAGGAATTGTTTTTGGTATTATGTTTTGTTTCATCTCAAATCAACAACAAAATAAGCGCAATTTAATGGGTACGCTAAAAAGATTTTGGGTAAAGAATATGAACCCCCCCCCCCTCCAACGTCGTTACCCCTGTGAGTGGGTCCGGTGAGGAGAAAAGTTTGTTAGACATTAAGACTGTCAACAGAACTGTTTTGGAACAACTTAGACAGTGACCCTGGAAAAGGATAACGGTTCATTTCAAAATCGTCTTCATATAAACTATACAATAACCGAATCTTCTCGGGCGAGATAGGCTTGAAGTAGTCATAAAGTAGCAAGGACGTGTTGGTAGGATTCCATTTGGGAAAAGTGACGTAATTATCTATCCCAGTCTCTTTAAGGATGAATTCGGCGTCATCTACCAAAGTCTCGTAATGGCCAACAATATCATATTTGACTTGGCATGGATGGCATAATTTGTGATACGGCCTCCAGTGCTCGTTAAACCGAACTCCAGTGAAGCCGACGTGTAAAATATAGTCGATAAAATCAGAAAACGTCACGTTAATGTCTTGGCTTAGCGCAGACGGAGTTGGGTATGAAATGTCACGCAAGGCTCGCGTGACCCGTCCAATGCGTGGACCATATTTCCTAGCAAAGAACGAATGTTTTTTCACCATTTTGTCTCTAAATGAACGTTCGCTGAGAAACTTGTCTCTGAAAGCTGAGAGCAAACGCTCAAACGGTTCGCGAACAAACATGAATTTTCTGTAAGTGGCTAACTTTCGTTTTATCTCATGGTTTGAGTATTGACTCAAAAGTCTAAAAGCCCGTTTGCCGTGGGGTTTGAAACCCTTGCCAATTCGACCCTCTGAAGAAGCTAACACCTTCCGCCATGTTGTAGACGCAACTTTGGCAGTGGAACAATAAAGAATATTATGGTCTTCAATTACAACAATGTGAGTAAAATCACGGCGGTTCAGCGGATTCCGCCAACTGTGAGTATCACAGTAGTCTTGGATAAACTGCTTTCGCCGCCAGTTCCTTCGCTTGTTTAATTCCAAGGTCGTTGCCTCGCTGTTGACCTGACGAAAATAAGTAAAGTTCATATATTTTGAAAAAATATGATCGTTCTGAACTCTTATCTTTCTATTTAATAACTTTGCTGTCTATAAATAATAACCGTAGTTCTAAACTTCATCCATTATCAACACCATAACAACTATCCTTGTCGTGCTAAATTTTCAAAAATCAAAGTTCCTAACAAATTACAAACTTCGGAATTTGTTGAGGCAAAGGAAATTTTTAAAATCTACTTGTAAAGACAAAGAAAATGAATGGTCACTTTAAAGGTTTTTAAAGAGCGGTTTTAAAGTAAGAATACTTTTAGTTTATGCAAAATCGTTTTTATCATGATAAGTTTTTTTTTATTAACTGACAACAATTATACAAGAATTTAAATGCAACTTCCACCAGCTAGAGCGACGTAGCCAGCCAGGTTTTGTTTTAATCTCGAATTCACAGGTTGACCGGGTCTCAATAGCCGCCCCAATGACCTTTTTTGAATTTTGAAGTTTATTGTGCAGTTTATAAGACAAAATGGAAACAATATTCTTTTTTTACCACGAGTGACAATTAGAAGCATTTCCAGCCATTCAAGAAGGCCTAATTTTCACATGATCCTTGGGAAGCATCCCCCCCCTCCCCACTCGGCTGCCCACGTCAATGTTTGCGACGGGGCGATGTTTTAAAAATCAAAAATAAAGAAAACACGTCCACCAGGGTCCGGTCGTTCAAAGGTTGGTTAACTTTTACCCAAAATTCAAGCAGCGATTTCTTGTCTAAGGTAATATTTACGATTCTTGAAGAATATTGTTTCTATTTTTAAAGGAAAAAACTTGTCCGACACGAGAGAAATTGGATGAAGAAATATTTCAAAAACATTTGTAAACCCAGGCCAACCTTGGCCTACTGGCATATAAATGCTAAACGTCATATCATTAATATTATCATTAATATTATTATTATTACTATTGTTGTTGTTATTATTATTATTGTTATTATTATTATTACTAGATATGCCCGACTTGTGTGTGCATTTTGCGTTGAAACACAAATGTGATACGAACGCTTCTAACAAAACAAAAAAAGCCGAAGAGATTTAAAAGTGATAATTTCGAGAATAACGTATATTGTTAGTTAGCTTAGTCATCTTGCAGTGAGCGAAAAGTGCGGTCGTGAACCTCAGGTTTTACAGAGGTACATCAACGATGATCTTTGGGTGTGGTCAACCAGGTTATCATTTGTTCCCCTTTGCTATCTGCGTCATTTGAAGTTTCAAGCTCTAAGATCACAGTACCTTTTTATCAATGGCTCCTGCATGTGAGTCTGCAGTCTGAAAAACGCCAGCTGAAGCAAGAGTCCGACCAACTCCTTCACCTCTTGAGATCCCCGACGCCTCTTGGTCCATTTCTAGAGAGATAGAGGAAACAAGGTTGTTTAAGATAAACACAGAAGATAGCGCGCGGTCACATTAAGAAACCATTCAAATGCAAATGACAAGCGTTAATGGTGCAAAGAAAACAACAAAAACATAGCGAGAAAGGTAATTTATCTCTTAAAAGAGGTAGATATTTAAAATTCCCCTTGGTGGTCAAATTAAAGAACCCTTCAAAGACGTTTGACATGCGTTAACGGTGAAAAGAAAACTACAAACATATAGCAAGAAAGATGGTTTATCTCTGAAAAATCATAGATTTTCAAAGGTCCCCTTGGTGGCCAAATTAAAAAAACATCTCATAACATTTGTCGATTAGCGTTAATGGTGAACACTACAAACACGTAGCACTAAAGAAAGATACTGTAATTTATTTTTTAAAGGAGACAGATGTTTGAAATTCCCTTTGGTTGCCAGCAACTGACCAAATGTCTCTGAAAGAGACATTTGACTAAGGGTTAATCTTTTTAGAAAGACAGTTTATCTTTTTATTTGAGGGAGATGTTTAAAAATTCTCCTAGGTAGTCAAATCAAGAAACCTCTCATAACATTCAACAAGCACTAGTGGTGAAAATTAAACGTAACGAGAAAAGAGAATTTGTTTCTTAAAGGAGGGAGATGTTTACAAATTCCCCTTGGTGGCCAAGTTAAGAAACCTTTGATAACGTAGCGAGACAGATAATTTATCTTTTAAAAAAGGCGGATGTTTAAAAAAAAGTGTATGTTTAAAATTCCCCTTGATGGCCAAATTAAGAAATCTTTCATAACATTCAACAAGCGTTTCGTGATAGTATAGTGAAAAGCAAAAAAAACATAGCGAGAAAGACTAGGTTAACTTTAAGTGTTATAATTATTTTCCTTTAAGCACGAGTTTCACAAATTCTGCATGTAACTTTATTCTTTTCTTCTCTTGTTCTTTGTACGGTCGTTTGTTTTTTTTTTACTGATGACACGTGCTGGGATCACGGCATCTACCGCGACCAAAGTACACTAACTTTGTCTACTACGGCTCATGGTCGAGTAGACGTTTCTCAGAGCACACTGCTTATGTTAAAATAATCCTTTCGGCGCCGGCCAAGTCAGTGTATCAACGTCTAACTTCTCCTTATAAATTTCAATCGGAATAAAGATTGAAGGAGACGTCCCCAGTCAAGCTGACGCCTCTTTGGGAGTACGTGCATATTTTGGCAACATGCCGTTGATAACACAAGTTGGAAAATCATTTTGTTGTCATAAAAAACAAAAAAAAAGAAAAGAAAAAATCAATACACATACAGTGGTGGTCAAATATACTTAACTATCTGGGCTGTTTGCTTTGATTTGTCTAGACACTCACAAGGGCTTGTTTGCTGTTAAAACATTTTTAATAGCTTTTGAAACGTAAAGCATTTCAGTAACTAAACAACCAAACCTTTTCCTTCGTTTCCTAACACTTAGGAGTCTATTCTGACTTCACCTGAGAGTTCTTTGTCATAGTGCTTATTTTGAAGTCCTTAATAATAGTATATGTACTATTATTTATTTTTGACTAAATTTCCACTCTACGCATGGGCCGTATTTGGGACTGTACTATTATTAATTTCTGGATTTCGGAAGCCAAGCATCTCCACTGCAGGTTTTCAGACTATCATATTCTTCTTCTGGGACACAATGCTCAGTGTTTACATTCGTCAAACCTCAATTTTGACAAGAAGCTGCATCTATCCCAAGAAAAAAAACTTTTTTTATCAATATTTTGGTTTATTTTACAAAATTGTATTTGAAATCTTTCCACACTATACTTCTATTCCATTCTATAAACAATTATTAATTTTGAAAGATTTTTCCACCCTTTACCACTATTCTGCTCTATATTACTATTTGGGGCTTCAAAGAATGCCTCGTTCATGGACATATACGTATACACCCTCATGTAGAGTCCTAGTGTGTGCTTGGAGCCTTAAGGCTAGTTTTCGACTGAAAAACACGGGCTGGACGATATAGGCCGACTATCCGGATCGCTTTTTGGTCGTTTTTGCATGCGTCTGCAAGGGTTTGGTCAACTACTCTCCGGTTCCCAAAGATGTTAATTAATGGTCCCTGCAAGAACTAGGCAGCCACTCATTGTTCTGCGGCATTTCATTTTTTCCACACCAGAATGTATAAAATACATCGAACAGTATACAACATAGTTTTAAAGTAAAAAGCAATCAAACTCTGTCTATTTTAAAGCAATGTTTCTTTTGTGCTATAATAATTAAGCCATCATAGAGCTCCAAAACAAAAGCGTAGAAAACCTTTTGATTTTTAATGTTCCCCATGTAAAAATGTTTGAACTAGAAAGGAATGAATGAGTGAACTTGAAAGAAATACATTAGCATGTTGTCCATTTTTAGAATTTAGCCAATCAGATCAACAGTTCAATATTATCGCAATTAGCACCTTTTTGCATTCCACTGCCTACTTTCTAGCGGAATTCTATATTTGATTAGAGTACAATACTACAAAGGAATTTATGTGCACACATTCCTCGGAAAATGCGACCGCGATGAGGATACGAGGAATTTCGCCGGATATTTGTACTTTTAAGGATCGGGAGCATCGCCCAGGCTTAGCGGAAAAACTTCAGCCTTGGTCAAAGTATAGAAAGCCAGTCTGGGCCGGTCTGTCAGTTGGAGACTGTCCTAAGAAATCTATCTAAGCACACAAGATCAAGCAACGCCTCGTTTAATAGCCAATAATGCGTTGTGTATAAATTCCAAAGTGATGTGTGCGATACGAGAAAACAGCTGAAGCCGGCGACCTTAATAACTCGAATTCCTCGTTAAACTCGAAGCAGAACTGATTTCCTCTTTCCTTGGCAATTCGAGTTACCGTGGGTTCAACTGTACCCGTGGGCAGCTACATGTACCCGGGGATGGTCTTAAAAGAGACAAAATTAGGGTATAAACACTGTAACGAAGAACACTTGACCGGCAATTTTTTCGGTTGTTTTAAAAATGCAGGAACAAACCTAACTAACCGCCGTGATTCAGTAATCAATCTAAGCCAAGCCTTGTTATTCAGTTTGATTTCATTCGTGCTATAGACTATAGTTTTTGTTTAAAGTGTGACGCATTTTCTAAAATTATCTTGAAATTGCACTTAAAATAAGTTTTCTTTCCTTGCTACGTATAAAGCGCACGCCCTAAGGTAGGCTTTGGTAGATTGTGCTAGCAAAATTTCAAGCATAATTCATCATATCGAGCATCATTTTAAGATTTTATTCCAGTTTAGCACTGCTAGCATAATCCGAGCTTTTATGCGTTGAACACAGTTCTGTGTAACCAGAATCCCATTAGTCTTCTGCAGTTATGAAGCCGGTTCTGCTGGTGGAGTCCTCGTCTGCAGCTGCTAAACGAGTACTCTCTATTCTTAACTCATCGTTCAACAATTCACAAGAACGTGCTCTCGTGGAATATTTACAGGCTTGTGTAATGCAATAACACAGAGATTATGTCATTTATGATAAACAACATGCATAGTTGTCTCTATATACTGAACTGAGGATTTTGCCTGGATGGCGTTTACAACAAGTATGCCGGCTATAACGCAGAAACGGTTGGTTTTGATATCTGATTTGCTAGGCATTTGGCTTTTCAAGGTGCGCACTATGGCTATAGCAGTCTACGATAGTATCCTGTGTTAGAAGTCAGTGTTAATGTAACAGTGTATTTTTTTTATGTCAAAGCGGTTTGTACAGAATCTTTCCGTTTTAAGCCAGGTTGAAAGGTTAAATCATTTTCTTGACTGGCCTTTCGTCACTGTAATGGTTACCGGGGCATGATAAACCTCTTCTTATCTCGACATCTCACTAAAATGTCAACTCTTGTAAAAACATCACGAAACGTAGGAGTTCGTGTTTGCCAGAAAGCCAAAACATAAATAATCCCCTTAAATGTTCTTTCACCAACCAGCTGCTGAAATGAACGCATTGTTTCCATTACAAACCGCAAGTCTGAGTGCATGCGTGCATGCAGAAGACCATATGTCTCTTCAGAACGAAAAGGCACAAATATAATGAGTTCAAAAATATCTAACAAGCTCTAGTTGAAGCAGCAAATGTGGGATTGATTTTTCAGGCACAATTCAAAACAATAATTTATACTGTATTAAATTATCCAATGACGTAAACTATTAATTTAAACTTTTTTTAAACTCTATTCAGACTTGTAAAAGCAATTGGCCCGTGCGTTTCAATTGCTTGCTCTTTCAGTTCGTACCTGTACAAAGGGTAGCGAGTGGACTCTAAAAATGAAAGCCTCGGCAAATTTATACGGCTTGTTCTCGAAATCTCGTCATGTTTTTTGTCAAGTTTCGTAATATTTTTGATTCTCCGTCTCAAAGTCTCGAATTTTCGGCAACGACACAAATGGCTCGCATTCTCGGCGTTTTCGGTAGAGCTCAAACCCTATTTTGCTTGAAATTTTGTCTCGGTATTTTAAGTCCCTGGTGTCGAATGTTTCGTACCTTAACGTCTCGGTCTCAAGTTTATCCATGGCTTTTCAAAATCTCGCCGGGCTAAGGTTTTAAAAAAGACGCTCGTCTAGGCATTTCGGACAGTCTCAGGTTTACCATTCTCTCCCATTTTAGCCTCAAAATGTTCTTAAACTGTTCTTTGTTTCCTGAACTTAATATTTGTTTATCTCGGTCTGTTTTCAGGGGATTGACTACAATTCTTAAAACTGTCGGATCAAAATTTCAGCCTGGTGATTGTGCTTAAGCTAAGCTTGTTCTTAATTCTTGAAAAACCTCACCCTGGGTGTTCGTTCTTATGAAAAAAGCAAGTAATCTAAGAATATCAAAGTTTGGACTCAACGGGTGGGCATTACAGGAAGTTGTAAGGGCATAAAAAACTACTGTTCTTTCATAACCACTCGGAAATACGAATGAAATTGAAGAGTGCGAATTAATGGCTGTCAAGTTTCACTGGTTGAGAAGAGCGTCACTGCATTGGCCAGAGTTTGTTAATAACTTGCTTCAGTTCTTGCTACACAACGAGAACAACGGTAGAAAATGGGATTTCATCAAAAACAAGGTTTTTACGAAGAAAATGGCTTTAAAAAACGTTTCGCATGATAACTTAATCGGTGTGGCATAACTAAGGAAGGCGAGCTAGTGTCTCCGAAAACGCTTTTCAAATACTTAAACCAAATTCTAGGCCTCAACGGCACGTACTAAAACCAATTATGAGATCTTTTACGGCCTAAAACAAAATAAACGCCTATACAAGAACATTCGACGTTCAGGATAACTGCGCCGGCATTTTAAAGTACAATGATCAGTAATCTGGATATCGACAAATCAGCTTGAGGCTCAAAAAGCCACAGCCTAGAAAAACCGAGTAACAATTTTACCATCAATATTTGTCGCATTTTGGAATTCAAAGCTTCTCATCAACCACTACAGCAAGAGCATCTAATGCTGGCTAAATTGAGATGTCCCAAAATTCAAATAGTTAAAAGCATATGAAGCTTATAGTGTCTTAAAAACTAAGAATAGAAATAGTTAATTAATCTACTTTTCGATTTTGTACCAGAGATATAAATTATAGTTACTTATAAAGGCAGTAAAATGCTGTATGTAAAACCACACGTGCGTTTAACAGCAGTCCAAGCAAGTTGACCAAAGCAAAGGACTTTCTTTTCAACATCACTGCATCGAAAGCTTGCACTATATTAAGTAATTAAGGGACACTTCTCTAATGGGAGTATATTTTTAGACGCGACTTGTTGTTTTGAGAAGTATAATGGGCATTTGTTTTCTTAGCCAACGGTAGAAGAAGTAAATTGAGTGATTTTGATATCAACTTCAATTCGTATTGTTGACTCAAGATATAAAAAGGTTTCTCGCATTAGTGCTAGTATCTGGTGTTCTGTTCCAGAGCGTTTCGGAGTCGATTATCACTGAGTACTTTACATAAAGCTTGTTTGATAGTATTAGATCTTATATCAAAGTTTAGCCTAGGTTCAAACCAAACACTATGAACTACACGGATCCAACTACACTTCTGCAGCTAGAGCTGATTTTCGTTACAGCGGAAGCGAAAAATTATTGGGGAACCCAGTGGAAGTTTGAGAAGTTCGAAGAGATGAAGAAATAGCCAATTATTCGTTCAATTAGTTTGTAAACCTGTGTTACAATAGATCATAAAGTAATTGTAAAAACTATGTTACTACATGCCGATATATACCCATTAAAAAGTTCCCAATTATCGAATGTTTCTTTGTTAGTCAGAAGATTATTTGGGCGGGGGGGTAGGGGGGGTGCAGGCCCCCATACAAAATTATTGGGGGGCAGTGCCCCCGCCCCCCCGGTTCCGCCAGCCATATGTTAGAGAACCTCGATGTCGTCTGATTGAAAGGACTCTTGCTCGACTTTTACACGTTAAAAATACATCATAATTTGTTTTAAAGTTCATAAGTGATACAAATACGATACCAGATAGAAATATACAGAGAAAAAGGTTAAATAATTTGTTGAGACGTATAGAACAAATCTCCCTTCACAACTTTTGTTCATGGTTTAATAGGAAGGTAACTGTCACTCGACAAGCGTCGATGGTCATAGATATCCGAAAAAAAGCAGCTCGAACCCTGCTTTTTATTTCCTGTTATGTTAGAAACTAAAATAGCGAAACTCTCGACTCTTGAGTTATTAAAAGGATGACTATCTACTAAACTACCAGCTAAAACAAGTAAACTAGTTAGCGGCGAGCGGAAAGTTGAGCCGTTCTTTAAACTGAGATGCCTGCACAAGTCCTCTGTATAGCTGAAATCCTCAGCACGCTTACAGTTTATTTAATGGCTGGGTTCAGTTTTTGAATTGAGCTGAATAATCTGCATAGCAATAAACTCAAGTGATAGCCTCTTGGGTTCACCGCGATCTGGTTTGTTAACTGATAAGTCATACGACAAGGCCTTTTATCTGATTCAGTAAATTTTTGCTAAGGTCAAGCAAAGGATCATGAAATATGAATCCAAATCACGTAGCTATATACCGTCGGACCAAAACTGAATTTTATGCAACTTTGAAAAAGTTAGTCAACTTTAAATATTCGTGGTTAGAGATGGTTTGAGAATGAAATAAGCTTTCGAGCTCTAGATATCGAGGGCCCTTTGAGTTCGTCAGTGCTAAGGGGCAAAGGGCTCTGTCGCCAGCCCCATGTAAGATACCGGATCCATACCCTCTGGATGCTTAGATCTTAGGTTTCGTGGATGATTTTCTTGTTGTGGATGCAGCTTGTTTCTGGATGCTGGATGCCCTGCCAGTGGATGTCGCGGATCACTGCCCATGGATTCAGGATACTTAGATCGTAGTCTGCGTGGATGATGGATGCATTCATTGTTGTGGATGCAGCTTGCTTCTGGAGACTTCTGGATGCTGGATGCCTTACCAGTGAATGTCGTGGGTCCCTGCCCATGGATGCAGGATACTTAGATCTTAGTCTCCGTGGATACTGGATGCATTCCTTTGTTGTGGATGCAGCTTGTTTCTGGGATTTCTCCGATTACTCTGATGCTTTGGATGTTGGATGCAAGAGCTGAAAAATTGTGGATGCTGGACCGAATAAGCACTTGCATGGGGCAAGCTCTGAATAGAATAGAACTCGAAGCTTTTTACTTTATCAATTTATCCGGCTAGTGCAACCAAAGGTACTTAATCCATCTGTGTTATCTCCAAGCCGAAGAATTTGAAACACCCCTTTTTTAATAAGAACAACGAGGCTCAGATTGGCCAAAATGTAAGAACAATTTAAGAACAAGCTGAGGCTCGGGGCTCGACTGAGCAATTTTTTTACAAAAAATGATTTGAAATTTATTTTTTTTAAATCATTATCATTGCTTCAAATCAAACACTACCCTGAAGGTTGTTCCTTACAATCGTTGTAAACATGCACACAGCATGCTGTATCTTCATAGGGAAATAGGCAAGCTTTTGTAGCAAAAGAATGATTAAAGCAAAATAACAGAAAACTACATTTTTTTAAATTTAAACCAAACATAAAAATAAAAATAAATTAAGAACAATTTAAGGCTCAAATCGTCAAAAAAATTAAGAACAATGAGCCTCGGCCAAATTTACTGGTGCTTATAAAAAAGCGTGTATTTGAAAAAGTCGTTCAAATTCTGTCTAGTAACAATTTTGCTCACTCTCTCTGAATAAAGAATTATAAGAAATAAGTATGGAAGTATAAAAAAAATACTTTGACTTTGTGTAGTAAAGCCCTTGACTGGGTTCACAGAGGCTAGATACACACCCAAATGAAGAAAATGTCGGGCCCGTGGGCGACCCGTGTGCGGCCAAAATACACATCGCTAATTTGCTATGTTGCCAGCATGGTGATCGAATACCCGATGGTGTAGTGGTCATCACGCCTGACTAGAATACAGGAGACGCGGGATCGAGTCCCAGCTCTGGCATGACACCGATTTTTTCGGATGAGTGTGTCGAAAATGTAAATACACAGTTTGTGTTCAGTTCTCATATGTACCTTTGTTGTAACCTTCGCTAAGGCTCGAAAAAAAAATACTTTGACTTTAAGTATGGAACCAGTCTTGGTTACGATTTTCGATATCTTAGCTTTATGCAAAACTTGAAAGAAAACCTTTAACTAAAGTACTATCGATATGAAACAGTCCTGTTTGGCGTTGAAATCACTTTAAAGCTGAACATCTACTTAGAGCGGTAAAAGTCTAAGAAATGCTTGAAATGTTTTACACTTTTGTGAAATGGACGCGTTAAATCTTACAAATCCCTACTTTTGAAAGTTTATCAAAGGTTAATGGATGGAAATTAAGACGGGCCAAATACTTTCGGCTTATATTAAGTCGAAACAAAAATATCTAATTGTGAGTCAGGTCGAGCGAAATACTTTTCAAGTTAATTTCAGCAGCAATTTTTTAATGATGTTAACATGCCGAAATGCAAGAAAAAACTGTTTAAAGAACTTGCTATATTCAATTAAGTGTCATATCGATTTAAATTTTGGTTGGGCAGTTAGGCTGCATTCAGTTTGCACAACAGGAAAACGAATCTCATTTGAGACCAATTAACGAACCAGTCAAAAAGAGCTTTTGAAAACTTGTGTGTCTTGGAACCATCAAATTAATAAACTATATACTTCACTTGACTGAAAATCATTTTCCGGCTTGCAACTTAAGCCGATTGTTCGGTTTTATTATTGTTTTAGACTATCAAAAAATTATTGTCGTTGTATAAACTCGCACAAGAAACTCAGCCGGCCGGCAGATGGGTTGGCAAAACCAGAGGAAGTCGTTAAAACTCAATGGGATAGAGATCTCAATTTCTTGAGACATCTTTCCATATGTAAAGTGGCTAATCGATGTTGACTCGCTCGAAGACAGCTCATAAGTTTTACTTCAAGTCTGCGCACCAGTTGCTAATCTTTAGAATATAAAATACTAGCTATGGTATTGCGTATTTCATTTCTTTTCACTTCTCTCGGTGTCTTCTTCAACAATATATCTTTGTTCTCCAACGTTAATTGCGAGAAACGTGCCAGATTATGGTCTAATTGCTATTCATGATGGTTGAACTCACAATTGCACACCACAAAACCTTTTTGTCTGCAGTCTGACACAGCCATCAGTTCAGTCCTGAGTACTGATCGATTCTGTTTTCCGGAATAACTTCCCGCTAATTCTTTATTTACCAATCTCTAGCATCACCGCGGCTCGTTATTTCTTTTGTGAGAACCGGCAAAGCTATTAGTTCATGAATGGGAAAGTCGCCGACTCCCGAGCCTGATAAGCAATTACGAAGTTCTGCGTAAAAATCATTATTAAAGCGCAAACTAATATTGAAAACAGGACGGAACCCTTAAACTGTATTCCTCTTAAACAAACCGGGTTAATGATCACTTATCTCCGAATAAGACATGGCGTCTGCACATGGCTTCAAATATACTTGAATTCTTTGAATTATCATGAACTACACCAATCCTCTTTAAAAAAACTCAATCGACTTTCATGTTTTGTTCATTGTTTGAATAAAAGTGCATGAAATCCAGTTAGTTTCGACTGCCATTTTAAGATTTAAAAACGTTTCCTAAACTGATAATATTTTGAGACCCGATTTCAGTTTTTTAATTCGTTCTTCTTTCGTAATCGTAGCTTCTTTTGAATTTCATACCCTTGCAAACCAAAGATCTGTGAGCGAGCCTAAACGTTTGGCAGTCTGACCTCCTCGATTAACCTCTAATTAAATGCAGTCAGAAACGAAGTAAATAATCTTCCGCTTATCCAAGAAAATAATGTTAATCGCGAGAAGAACCAGATTGGCGTGAACAACGGCATGTCAATTCAGAGGTGGTCGAGATTAGGAACCGTTTTTGAAGTTTTGAAGCCGCCATATATATTTCTTTTCTGGTATTTAACTAAAGCTTTTGAGCTGAAGAAATAGTCTTTAGAGAACCTTAAATATTATTGCCATAAACTAAGTGGTTTCTTAATCATATGTTGAATTGAGCCACAGGACAAAACAGCAAACAATTTTGCTAAATACTGCATTGGTGTTACAGTTTTGACACCAACGTTACCTACCCAAAACATAAATATATAGTTGTCTTCCTCTAGTTGCATGTGGCGGCAATAACAACGATAAACATCATTTCAGTGTACACTGTGTTCTTTTTGTTCTGATGCTCTTTATAGTTTTTAAAGAATGCAGACACCTGAAACACCGAAATTTCGAGTTCAAAGATTAATAACAGAAGATAAATGAAAGAATAAAAGACACATATTTGATGTCAACCTTGAGAGGGATAAACTTGCTAGTAGTTCTGACTATACTTCAGTTATACTTATTAAATATTACACTCCTGTATTGTATACCTGACTTGAATTGACAGTGATGCAGTCTTTTTTTTATAACAAATAAGAATACTGATTTTCGGACCGGGGCTGGAAATTCTTATTTTTCGGCCGATTTTCTTTTTAGGCTGAAAATATTCTTATACGAATATTCTTAGTTTCGGTGACGGTGACATGGAATTTCCGTTTTTAACATGATTGAGTGTTGCTCTCGTCTGTTGGCGCCTCTTTGATTTCCTTTGGCACTGCTTTTGCTTCTTGTCGCAGCTGCAATATTGATTTTCAAGGAAATATCGCCTTTTGAGTTTAAAGTTGATATTTAGCTATTAAGCTGGAAAACAAAAAGGTATTCAAATCTGGACTTTGTTCAGATACTGTAATAATGTGATTTTTTTTCCAAAATGCAAAATGATATTCTTAACATAATTTGATTATCAGCGCTAGCATTACTCTTTTAAAAAATATTCCTAAAATCTATCCAATTTCAGCCTGCATTATAGATATGACTTGACATAAAATAAGATAACGGAGAGGCCACGGTAAAACACCCAACTCGATTCTAAGACACTCTTAAACTTTTTGGGACATAGTTTACCCTTTCATGTATCGGTTATTCAAACGTTTGAGAAAATGATCAAATAATGCAATCCAACTTTCTAATTATCCTTTTTTTAAACCGGGTTCATTACGGTCAAATTTGTTTACGGACCATTCCTCTGCCATGTGTTTTTACAATCAAAATCGTATGAACCAACTAGCGAGAGTATATCCTTTCACATGGACGTTCATTTAAAATTGTTTAAACCATCTGCAATTTATCAAAATTGAATCTAAAGCTGCTGTATTGTTGTCAAACGCATTCAAACTGTGCAAAACTGCAAAAACAGAAGTTATATACAACACGTAAAGTGAAACACCAAACTTCAAAGTTTTTCATTCAGTAAAGCAGTTTAACTTTGCGTTTAATAGCTGAAAACTTGTTGTAAACAAGATTTTGGTTTTAAGAAAAGGTGAAAATTGGATCACTTCAAATTTGAGGCCGTTCGCTGCAAGAAACATTAAGCGTAAAGTGTGATATAAATTAACCTTTCCTGAGTTCTTTTCAACTCTAATGCTGTTTTAATTGAAAGTTTAACGTAAAACTGTCGAGCATAAGGGCTTAAGGCACGCCATTAAGGACAGATATTGCATAGTGATCTTGAACAAAAGTATTATACCCACAGTCTAAAACTGCTACACTAAATAATATGGAAATGATATTTTGTGATCACTTTTTGCCATCTGTTGTCACGTCTTGCTAAGCCGTTAATCCACGGAAAATACTGACAAGACACACCGCAAAGGGCATTTTGTCGGCATGTTCTAAAATTACATGTAACCCTTCATAGAGCTCCAAATTCTATAGCTGTAGTCTCCACGAACGGGCAAAGTGGAAAAGAAGCAACAGAGGAATATAGTGTTGTTATGCAGAATCGCGCTACCTCCGTATAACACACTCTAGCTAGCTAGGTAATATTAATTCAGTACCGACACAGTGAGCGAGGCTATACCAGTAAAACCGAAAATGCATTATACTCTTTAGAAACTGAGTTAAACACAATATCTGAAAGAGTCTAATCACGACAAAAACTGTGAAAGGTGGGGGAGGGTGAGGGGATGTTAAAGTTCTATACGAAAACCATACTTAGCTATCTTATAGAATAACTGATTTGCACTAGCTCTGACTGCCTAACTTTGTTAAAATGTCTCTTGGCAAAGGTACATTTAGAAGGGGGAGGGGAGGGGCGGGGGATGATTAGGACAAAGCATGCCTGAAAATTTCCGCTATTAATTATATCAGTACCGAATGAGATAACATAGGTAAATTTTTCTTCATGTTCGTTTTTATGTGTCACGGCGCGCTCAAAAAGGAAATGATGGGTGAAGCTCTAATAAATAAATGATAAATGGTGGCTTTGAACGTTAATTACTGAATTCGAAGCAGCGCTGATTACCAGATTACCTTCACAGACGCGTAGCCATGTCTAATGTGTTGTCGGTACAATTCTGCCGTTTAAATAATTCCTCGTTCTTTTTTAATAAATTTACAGGTGCAGATCTTGGCAAGCATTTCAAGCAATTTAGGGTTCACTTTTATCTAGCTTGGGTCGAGAGTCTCAGGTACGAATGTTTTGCTAAAAAGACAATTAACACATTTTTTGACATTGTGAAATTGCTGAGACGCAAGCAATGCTTTCTACGGCACAACAAATCTTCAAACAGTCCAACTAAGTTGGAATTTTTCCTCACTTGATCGTATTTATCGGAGGTTAGGGTTGGCGAGAAAATTCGGAATAAGTTAACGCACATACGCGAGTTGATGTTCGCGGTTGGAAGTGTGGTATAACTGTTGAAATGCCGTCTCGTCCATTTTTCATCGCTTCGACGTGCGATTCAAAACAAGCCACAAGCTGATAAGGAAGCTTCAACTTGGCACAGGAAAAACCTCACTGAAAAGACCTAAATTTCGTAAATTAAGTTATGCTGTGCTAAGAAATCAGTCCATTAGTTTTAGAGGTTCTAAAGAAAGAAAGTGCTGCACTGAAGTTAGGTTTTTCCACTGACAATTGACACACGTGTTTGCTTTACCATTACAAACGTCCTATATACAAATCAAAGCAGTTTGCTCGTCTAAAAAACAGGTATTTCAAGATAGTTTGCTATAACCGGCATCTGTCGGTTGATGATTTATTAATCAGCAGCAAAGAAGAGTTAACTTCAACCCTTCGGACACGCTTTGAAGATATGTGATTCGCTGATGATTCTCAAGAAAAAAATAATTGCGACCTTTTCATGAATCTTCGAGGCATTTCAGTGATTTTTAAACAACCAGAGAAAATTGTTGTTTAAGCCCCCGCAGGGCAGTTTGTTTGTGTTTCTCGTTAAAGTCAACAGGCTTATGCACTAATGGAGCCCCCCATGCCGGGTAACTTAATTTTGGCAGCGGAAAAAAAGTTGACATCGCACAACTTAAAACTGGCAAGCACTGCAAAAAAAATTAATAAATAAATAAAAAAAATCTTGACGTCTTTTGTGGTTTAGTGTACGGACAGGCGGGTATGTTTACATATTAGCGGTCAGGAGCAAGACAAGCCCGCCTGCATTGACAAATCTAATTACAGCAGTCAATCTGGTCGCCTCGCAAATGATGAAATTCCCGTAGTCTACCCTTTCAATTTTATTACAAGTTTTTTCCACATCTAAATAATGCTTGGCTCAATAAAACCTTACCTGACTGTCTTGCTTGAAAAACCTTGATGCGCATGTCTACAGCCAACCAGAGCACTAACAGTAGACAAATTCCGGAGCCGATAACTCGAAAACGTCGAGAAAATGTCATTTTTGTTTAACAGTTCAATTCTGGACTGCTTTCCAAATCACCAAAATG
Source organism: Hydrozoanthus tunicans (assembly GCA_026413305.1). NCBI lineage: Eukaryota > Metazoa > Cnidaria > Anthozoa > Zoantharia > Hydrozoanthidae > Hydrozoanthus > Hydrozoanthus tunicans. Next base: position 17,940 of record JAOBAT010116190.1, read on the forward strand.
ATGAATTAAATATGCTATGAGTTGAGCAAGTCGTTTGTACTGCCAAACTCTTCTTCTATTCCAGCTCTTTATAAACAACTCCCCCGGCGAATCGCGTAGCTCCGCTCGCAGAAGAAACTTTTTGTCTTTCAACTGCAGTGTTAATAAGACGTTTTATCGCTCAGTTAGTGTCCAGGGTGTTGTGTCCCAATAGCCAGAAACTTTCCGTCTTCGTTCTAAAGCTTAGTCGTTGATTTAAACAGCACTCCGGGTGTCTGATAGACGTGCACTTATGCTACATACATGTGTTTGTGTACTTTAGTGGCACGATTGCCTTCCATCTATTCTTTTCTATAACAAAATAAAAACATTCGGCTTAAGTAAAAAGATATCGATTTCAAGGCAATTAATGTAAGCATATGTCGAACGGAGCGGCTTGGGGGCCAAAGATAAAAATGTTCAGACAATGACAAAATAGTGACAAGATAACGAAACAGCTCGCTTTTAGCCAAACTAAGAACAACTCGGCGACTCCTGTTGGGAGTGATTCAAGTTATCCTTTGAAATTTAACATGGCCCTAAAACGTGTCATCTGTTCAAATAAAGCATAAGGTAAATGCTTTCATTTGTGGAGTCGATCTGTTAGTTTCTGCTTTGCAGATGTTGTATTTCTTCCGAAAACAAAGTTGGATCACGGAATCGGAAGTCTGTGAAGCACTTTCAAATTCGATGTTATCAACAAAAGATTTAACACTCAAAGAATTTGAAATGTGATGGCAGCCGATAGTTATAAACTGTAAGCTCCATTCCGGTTTATCAACAGTTAGTCCTTCAGTGCTAGCCTCGTGCACGGGGACGAAAGGCAGACTCGAACAGCAAATTAACGGCTTAAATGATGTTAACTAAATCGGCTTTATACATATAAACATTTCTTTGCGTAAATAAAAGTTATGCTTTCCGGAGCATGGTGTGTTGTCTACTTCTTGATGTCAGAAAAAGCGATTAATTCTAGCAAGTTTTCGACCCTTGATTGATCAAAACCAAACTCACCCGCCTTTGCTTTTAAAGCGCGAATGTTTTAATTAGTTTCATTAGTGTATAATGTCCGGAAAATCATGTATTAACTAGAGGGACCGGAGAGACCATTTTTCTAAGCTTACTAATTTTCTAAATGCTAAAAATAGCAACTACCTTTTTTCTTAACATGCCACCCTTGGAGTTATGAATTGATTAACGTAAAGCTGTCTCAAAGAAAAGAGCACCCATTTATCGCTGGGTTGCCTGTGGTAGGCTAGCTCTGTATAATACAATCATACAAACACATCGTAAGGCCGCCTGTGTATTAGCCCCGCGGCGTTTAACCTTTGAAACGGAAAACTCCTTCCATGCATGTATAATCCCCCACCCACTCCCCCCCCCCTTGAAATAAGCTAAGTAAGCCTCCGGGAATTATACTTGTAATAATCAAGGGGGGGGAGGGGCAGGTACCTTAACCTTTAAAGACTGTAGAATTATGTAGATTCATCTACCCAGGTATCAATATAGACATTAGAGGTTAAACTTTATATCTCTGGATATCCGGCCGATACAGTGTGTGTTCGCAGTGTGGGTCGCAGAACTTCACTGACCGGAAAGTCTCAATATGTTACAATTGCTTGAATATAAAAGATCCCATTTTCAAAACGCAAATACCCGTCCATAGCCCCCCTCCCCCCAAGAAAAAGTTTGGCGACAACTACAAGAACCCAGTTTTCCGGCCGAGTGTTATTTATTTGCCCCAGTCCCCCTAACGTACAGTTTCCGAAAATGAAACCGAAATTTCCAAGAACTGATGTTTTTTCATACGTGGTGTTGGAAGAAGACTGAAAAATTGTTACGTTGACTCAAAATTATCTCGTCTAGATTTGATATGAGTCGTATGCAAACTTATGGATCCCAAAATGTGAGATCTCCGGCTCGCAGAAGCGGTTTTTCAAGTGCACATTCTGGCAATGTAGCGGGACCAGGGACGCCTAGTGATAAACAACAACAGACTACTTCAACCGATGAAACAGCTGAAGGAAACAACTGGCGGAGGTAAATTTGACCAATGTTGAAAGCCTTACCAATTTGTTTATAGAACTATTCGAGTTACTAAATGTCCCAGCTCAAACTAGGCAATTACAGCCACTGCATTAACCTACTCGATAGTTTTTTCAGGCTGAACCAACGAATCTCAACAACCGACCATTGAAAGCCAAAAGAGCTCTACATATACATAGATACCAAACAGTACTATGTGCTGTCAAGTTGATGAAAATTTATTTTTGGAGCTAACATATTGTGTATAGGTTTAGAAGTTTTTTAAGTTGTGTAGTTAACCACGTACTTTTCATCCCAAACACCCTTCCTTCTCCCTTCAACTACTAAAAAATTCCTGTTATAGATACCCTTGCCTTCCCTCCTTGTGCAATATATCTTGTGTGAGAAATAAAAAAAAAATTTTCATGGCATTTTATGAACATTTATGATTAACACTGATTTTAAGGTTTGTCCTCTTTTTATACTTGTAATACATAACAGAGGAGAAGGATTCACAATGTATACTCCAAAGGAGGATAAACGAAGAAAACTACTTGAAGGTAAAATAAAATTACTTCATTAGTAACTGAATTATAAACTGAGTACCAGCTGTCTGCTAGAACAGCCTTTTTAACAGTATATGATTGACTGCACATCCTAACTGAAAGCTTAACCTTATTCAGACTGGGGAGGGGGGAGGAGGGGTGAGGAAACAATTTGCACCAAATTCAAATGCTCATAACTTTAAGACAACTTTCACTTTATTTCACTTTATTTTATTGTTACCAGTTGAAAATTACATAATATTTTGTGGACTCCATCTGCAAATAGCATAACTGTGCTAGTCTAGGCAGATGGAGTAATAGAAAATAAATTAATTAAATCAAGTAAGTACAGCTAGAGCAACAAAAATTTAGTGACTTTTCCTAAAATTTATCAAGGATGGTTGGTCTCAAACTTAATCAAGTTGCCTTGTGTTGCCATGGCAACCATCATTTTCAAGCCATGTTTTACCAAAAAATCGAAAATTTCTAATTTCAACGATTTGTCTCCATCAGGCAATTGTGTGTTGATTGGCACCTAATCTCATTTTTGGAAAGTAATTTCAATTTGTTTCCTGAATTGCTAATCAATTTACAGTAATTAGATGATGTTATCACTATTTTGGAATATATCGAAAAATTGTGAAACAGCTACCAGATTACGTCAAAACAACGTCATTTGCAAAATCGCATAATCCACAGAGTGCAGCAGTACTTGTCTGGTAAGTTTTATTTTTATTTGTGGCAATCTAGTGATTTATTGCAAGCAGCCATATTTATGACCCAATCCCTCCCCCCACAATTTTTTATGGTCATAAAAAATCTCTGATATGTGTGTGGAAGCAAATAAGAAGGTTCTATTATATATTATTTTGAAAGGAAAACGGGTTGTTTTACAACATTTATCTATAATTTATAGAAAAGAAAACAGGTTATTTTACAGTATTTTTGCTTTTCAGCTTCTCTATCTGCTATTCTGCTGTCTGCGTATTTACATACAAATGCTGTTATTATGAAATCATTTTGCAGAAAAATTTATATTTTGTTACAAAAAATAAATAAGCTTCTGATTATGTGTACATTGCCTAAAAATCATTGCAATATCTTAAACAGTTCCTGAGTTGCAGCTGTGGATTGTTTCCTTCCCCCCTGGCTGAGGAACCCCAAAAAAGCCCATTCTGAATAGGGTTAAAAGCAATTTCAGTGACTGCAGAGAAAATCATTTCCCAAACAAAGTGGCCCATTATTAGGCTGATCCTTATCTCCAGTTTCTGTAGTGTTTAATATAATTGGATGAAAGTCTGACTCCCTCTGTTCTGGACAGTTTACCAACCCATTAGTGGTTAGCCCTAAGATGAGTTGACTGGAACAAGTTGGGTAAAGTGTCTTGCTCAAGGACACAACACAGTGATCTGACTGGGGCTCAAACTCGCAACCCTTAATTATAACTTTAAAGATTATCAGTTGAACACGTTTATAACCACCAATAATATCTAGCAAGCTAATCGCCCTTACTTGCAGTCATGGGCTGAATTGTGAAGGATGCAGCTCAAGAGGTCGGACCGAAAGCATGTTAAGGTGCATATTGCTGCCACTATATGGCCCATGCATGACCTCAGAGCACAGCTCCACAGCCAGATAGAATTAGCTGGGTGTCAATTTTGTTGAGGGAGGAAAACCGGAGAGCCTGGAGAAAAACCCTCAGTTTCAGATTGAGATTGACAAATCTCAGCCCACATGAAGAAATCAGGACTTGATCCCGCGTCCACAGTGGCAGGAGGCATGAGTGCTAACTGCTCGGCCATCCTGACTCCCCACACTCAGCCACTCAGTGTGTAACTGCCAACTATGCATATACTTTTCACAATTCGTGAAATTTTCACAAAAAAAATTTCAGAAACTTTTTGCCTGCTCAGGAGTAAGAGAGTATACATAAGTCTGCATAAAGGAATCAAACTAAAAATGAATATTATTTTACCCAATTCATCATGTCACTCACACAGCTGGTTTTTCAATGCAAGACGCCTTGAAATTAATATCTGAAAGTATTTTGAAGAATCTTATTGCAGTCCTAAGTAACACTGTCAAGGCCAACCTGAACCAAACTAAATCTGGACCCAAATTTTTATTGGCCACCAACCAAATGGTTAATTCCCTGGTGGTATGTGTGCTGTAAAAGTATATAATTTATATATGATATATATAATATATTAATGATTATTAGTATTATATATGTATTGTTTAAAGAAGTTGGCGGCTTGTAAAGTTCTTAAGGTAACATATGTGGTTAACATTTTTTGAGCACAGTGAATACATTTTAGTCTTGTAAGTATTAGTGAAGAACAACACAAAAGCTAGACAATTTGTACTTGTAAAATTTAATTTTAATGATAATAATTATTGTATACTTAATGAGGTGCTAAAAAGGAAGAAGAACGCTACAAACAACGGTTGGAGACCAAGCGATCTTGCCAAATCAAGGAACCCCCAAGATTTCTAGGTAAGGTTGATTTAATAGCCAGTTATACCAATTCAGTCTAACTACTGCTTGCCAAGGGACCATTCATTAAATAATTTATGCCAGGGTGTGGGCTGGCAAGATTCATTATAAGCCTAAACAAAACTTCTTGATCCCCACCCAATGGAAGTAAAGAAATTTAAGGCCCCTCTGTAATTTGAAAAACAGATACACCTCCACATTTATTTGTACTTTTTATGATGACCCTATCCTTGTGTGACACAAATTATTTATCATGACCCACCCCTCATTCTTGCCAGCTAAACCCCAAATCTACATTGTACAAATTTTTATTAAACAAGCAAATTATATATACAAATTAATATATATCATTGTATAAGCTAGTAAAAGAAAGTGAAGAAGATTGTAGTTAGTTATTTATCATTTGGTCTACCAGCAAGGCCAGGGGTCTTCTGTTGATTGTTAATTTACTTCAAAACTTAGCCCAAAAATTTATACCTGTTTAATGTTGTGAATATGTAAATGATTAAGTTGAAGGGTCTAGTCTAAATAACTCAAATGACTTTTTAAGAAGCTCTCAACTCTAAAGGGGGGGAGGGGGGGGTACTCTCTATATTAGAGTGGTAGGTATGACCATTATTTTTTAGGGGTTAGAACAGTCAGTTCAGTATTTTAGGTGCTGTCAAAGGAAAACCATTTCTTAAACCAAAAGAGCCTGGTGTTTTTAAAAGTTGAAAAACACAAAGCTATTGGACTGCATGTGCATGCATGCAAAACTGATTATAAGAAGTTAAAAGACAAAAATCCTTTAGCAAATGTTCTAATACATATTTTGCTCACACCTTTATTCACTGCATATTGTGTACATCGCTCCAACTCGCTAGCTATTTAGGTAAAAGTGCCAATTTTCAATTGGTATTTCTGAGGGTGGAAAATGTTTATGCATTCATTTTTTAGAGTATTTGGGGGACTTTTCCAAAGGGACCTTTTCATACCCAAAATACCCGTCTCCCCCGACATTATTTCCCCCAAAATACCCGCCTCCCCCAACATTATCTCTGTTATTTCTTTATATCCATTGGGAGACCTTAGTATAATGATAATCATACAAAGTCCATTATTCTTGCTTCACTAAGAGAAAAATGATGTAAGTGACCTTTGATCAAGTTGTCAACTCTCCCCACATTATTCCTATTGTATCTCTTCATAACCATTGGGAGAATTTGGCATTTCATGCAATCACCTTCATTGTTTTTGCATGAGGCCCTTCAATTATTTTCAGACAGTTTTAAGAATTAGTTCCTATAATTATGAGTAAACATTATGTATGTACCTATAGTGCATAACATAATAAGCTATGGTGCTAGCCATTTTTACATCATAATTATATGAATGCTAAATATTACAAGTGCGAGACCCAGACTTGAAATATACTTCAAAGCTGTTTTGTTACAATACAAAACATAATTTATATATTGTTTTGTCACTATTTATAGGTGGACAAACATCTCAATCAGATGCTATCTCAAAGAAGCAGAGAGAGACAACAATATCTTCCCGCAATAGCAGCCTTCAGATACAGGTTCAGAGTTCAGTAAATGCTAACAATAATCTTAATTGATCTTCCTCCAAACTTACTGACTAGAGCCAGGGCAGCTACCACTTAATTCTGCTCTCACAGAGTTGATAATATAATTATGTTAATTTTTCTTGTTTGGTGAATCACAGTTGGGGGGTTGGCGCAGTGGTAAGATCTCTGCCTCCCAATCCTGAAAACCTGGTTCCACCCCCAGTCTGATCAAGGGTTGAGTATTGGGTACCAGCGTACACATACACAGACTGCTAAAGGGGAGCCTAAATAAATTATGTGCTTCTGCTACACTGGGGCCCGGTAGACTAATCACTGTAAGTGCCTTTGCACATATCCATATGTAGAAATGGCACTATTAATATAAATACATCACTTTACCATCACTTCACTTTCAATTTCATTTTTATTTCTAGATTTGAAGCTTTATTCTTTAATTCAAAAGATGACCCATTCACTGTTTGCCAACCCATGTTGCCCTTGTGATCAAGGCTTTTCTGTTTTTGCCAGTCTTAATTGCCTTACATACAGTCTTGTACACCCTCACTCAAATTCTGCTCCTGCCCCACCCTCCTCCCCCCCTTCCTCCCACAGCCCCAAGCTGCTGTCCAGTTCAATTTTGTTCTTGCAGCCCCACATTGCTCCTATATTAGCAGCACAAGGTGCAAAATTACTTTTCTTTAATTTGTTTCTGTACCATGACCAACCACTATTGAGCTTTTTCTGGTTGGTGAATGCATGATTTTGGTCCATCTTAAACCTGCTCAACATGATTAGATCTAACAGTTAACAGCTTTGATTGACAAGTTAATGAACTAAGGCCTGCTATAGTATCAAAGAAATAAAGTAAAGACGGAGTTACTTCCCTCAATAGTTGTATTTGTGTTTGTTAATGCTTGAACTTTAGTTTTGGAAATAACTCACCTGTTAACTGCACATATAGCTACAAAGACTTTTTAAAAATGTATGTATATCTCTGAAGTTTTTGGAATAAAAACACAGTGATAATTTTCAAAACAGTCTTTGCAGCTATATGTGCTGTTAACAGGTGAGTTATTTCTAAAAAATGAAGTTTTTGGTTTATACTTAGACTTGAGTTTCATGTAGGAAGGGAAAGAAGCGACTTTAAAACCTAACTGTTAAATTGATTGTTGTTAGTGGTAAAACATGTGAAAATGAGATGTGACTGATGAGTCTAAAAGTAAAATGGTCAGCATAGTAGTGGCCGAGCGGTTAACGTGTTCTACGATCACAAGTTTGAGCCCCGGTCAGACCACTGTGTTGTGTTCTAAAAAATAAATTAAAACTTTTTAAACTATCTAATTTCGTACCAACAGCAAAAACGAGAGAAATATGCTCGAGAAAAAAAGGAAATAGAAGACAAGAAGAATGAAGAAAGAAAGGCCAAAGCCCGCGCTCAGGTTTGCATTTCAAGGTTGAATTTTAGAACTCGTTATGAACAATCCATTTTCAAGTTTGCTAGACAATAATGTTGTTGGTTAATATTAGTTTTTCCAACTAAGGTTTCTTCTTCAGATTGCCAGGTTTGATCAATTCCCTTTGTTTTAACCAAATAATATGTTTTGCCAAACAAAAAATTAGTGGTTCATCGTGGACACCTTAAATTCCGGTGTTAGTCTCACGGTCAATATTCAAGCCCTGCCACCAGTAACCTTGTTCCTCCCAGGGTCTCTTCAGTGGTGGGGTAGGAGGCAACCTTGTTCCTCGCAGAGTTCCTCAGGGGGTGGCGGTGGGAGGAGGGGGGGGGTAACCTTGTTTCTTCCAGGGACTTGTGCTATAAAAAGGCCTGTGCCAGGTGATTTTGACCTTCAGTTGTCACTCAATCTCCGATGAAACACGACATGGAATAAGCAGACTATTCGTGTGTAAAATTGCTTCATGTAACATTTGAACAGAATAACTAGTTTCATCAGACTCATAATTTGTGTTGCTTTCTGATTTAAACAGAGGAAAGTCATAACGAAACGTAAAATACTGCTGATTTACAAGTCAAGTTTTCCTTTATCATTTGCAAACAAAGAACTTACAACAAAGGTCACTGCGTGCTCCGACAAAAGATTTAAAGAACAATACGTTTTGTAACGTGACACTATTATGGTAAAAAGAAACGCAAGTGCTCATAATGAGCGAAGTTTCAACAAAGCACGCGTTATGTCGACGAGCAAAAAAATTACAGGTGTGATAAATTTGTCGAAAAAGGTACAAAATTTCTCTGAAATTTCTTATGAAACGAAGAACGAAACGAAACAAACTTCGCTTGCGTAACTTTTTAACCCGTTGTTTAGAATAATTTGTTGCGAATGTTTGAATTTTAGCGTTTGTGAATTTCTTTATTTCTATCGCTTAGAGAGAGGTTGAACCGCCGCTTGGCCCAAAATTTGTATTTTAAAGTTGTCAGATATAGGAGGAGCTAACCCTTTTTTATCCCAATATTTGACGGCAGTAAAATAATATGTGATAGTATTTTACCTGCCATCTCTTAAAGTGCATATGAAGTGAAAAATTTTATTACTTCAGTGGATAGACCTTGCTAAATGAGGAAAAACAGTGAAAAAAATTTCCTAAAATCTTTCCTGGTTCTTGAGATATTTACGTTTAAAATTTTCATCTGATGACGTTTTGAATGGTTCCGACAAATTTGCATTTTTTCAAAATCTGCTGCCAATCGTAACATTTTGGTGTATTTTAGCTAAAGTTAGAATATTGCTGTATCCGAGGCAGATGGATCACCAGTCTAAGTCTGGCTCAAAAATCACCCAAATTTTACGGATTGGCAGCAGGTTTTAAAAAAATGCAAATTTGTCGGAACCACTCGTGACGTCATCAGATGAAATTTTTGAAAGCTTATATCTCGAGAACCAGGCAAGATTTTGGGAAATTTTTTTCATCATTATTCCTCGTTTAGCAAGGTCTATCCACTGAAGTTTACAGAAATTGACCCTCCAGACTCAATCAAGCAGCCGAACCCATCACCGCTTGATTAAGCGCCTCGTTTACAAGCAAAAATTTTAAAAGGGCGCCGCCCTCGGGTAAGTGTTGGCTGCATCGTCACCGCCAACTGCTTGGCAAGTCTAACAAAGATTGAAGTACGAAACAGCTTTTTTTAAAACAGAACCGCGATGTTATTCACCAGAATTGCAACATTTTTAAGTTCAGGGTGGCTAAATCTTTCTGCGCATCCGTTCAGTCAATACTGAGGGCTTTTACAAACGGCAATTTCTTTGTGTGAGAGCGCCGGCCTCGATTTATAAGCGCCACTACGAAGTAATCACCGCCCTCGAGGAAGTTTACCCTCCCTTCCCCTCAAAAAGCGCCTCAATTGATGGACGCTTCTGTCAGATAAGCGCTTCCTAGAATAAGCGCCGCCCTCGATTAAGTGCCGCCTTCGAACAAGTGCCGTTCTTAATTAAACGCCGCTATCAAATTAAACTGTCTTCATTTCTTCCTCAAACAAATTTCACCCTCCAACAAGCGCCGCCCTCAAATGAGTGTAACAATTGAAAATACATAAACTTAAAGGGTTAATCCGTCGTAAAACACCTACTGTTTTGCTGTTTTTTCGTTTGCTGTTGAGTGAAAGCAACAAACTGGAAATTATTTTGTTAACATAAATTCTAACTATGTCATTGACTTTGCTTAAAAAGGTATAGGTTTGATATCGCTGATAGTTTCATCAGAATGTTCAACATTACAATATCGATCCAGCAGTCAGTTACAAGAATTCATTGTTCACCGTGCTTTGTGTCAATACTTATTAATTCAGCCATCAAAACTTGCAGTAAAGTACATGCTGGCTCAAAAAAAAAAAAATATTTATTGTTGTCTTTCATCATTGTCGGCGGAACTGGGGCGCTGGGGGGGTGGGGGGGAAGGGGTGGGGCACTGGCCCCCCCAATAATATTTTGCCTCCGCCACTAATGTTTATTGACCTTGTGCTACCACAATATGATGCAAGTAGCTCGCATGCAACATTTGATATGTTTCTGAATAATATTTCCATTCATAGGCCGAGAGAAATGAACGGAGAACGATTGAGAGACAAATGGCTCTTCATGGAGACCACAGAAGGTAAGCACATTGGTTTTCACTTGATCGGTTCGTTACTGTTTAGAGCGGACCTTCTAAGTAAGGCAAAGAATAAACTACATCGTTTTTGTTTTGTTTAAATGAAAGGTTTATCTTTAATTAATATCATTTTTTTTTTCATTTTTTGGATTCAGCGCAATGCATTAGGTACCTAGACAATAGGACTTATTGTCCCCTACTGGGATTTAAATCTGGCCAAAATGTGGTTTTACGTTGGACAAAAGTTTTTGCGACCTCCAGTTTTGCCTTTCGTCCAAAAAAGAGGAAAAAGATGAATGAATCCTCGGTCCATTATTGTGACTGCTTTTTCTACTTTTCAATCAATTTAACAGAAAGAACCTCGAATTCCTGGACAGACTTGAAGAATCCTCTCAACAAGCTTCCAGTTCTCCAACATCACGGCACGAAGGTCAGTATGAATGGTGTTAATGAGATGACTGCAAACCATTGTTGAAAGAAGAACAGTACAGGACAGTAAATTTCATTTCGGCGCTTATCTCCGGATCTCCGGTTTCTGTTGTGTTAAGCGGATGAGAGTCTTCCACTCCCTCAGGACTGGACACTATTCTATTGCACTGCAGAACTGTCTGCGGTTGAAGCAAAAAATTATTGGGGGAGCACAGTTGAAGTTAAAGTAGTTTGTTATAATATCAGAAACTCCTATTCAAAAGTTATTGTGGTTAACCAAAAACCAAAATAACACGGGGGGAGGGGGAGGGGAGGCTCCCTCAATCAAATTATTGGGAGGGGGGTGGGGGCAGTGCCCCTACCCTCCCCGGTTCCGTCGCCCATGGAACTCGCACTCATTTATACAGATGAGTCGACTGGAACAAAGATCAGGTAAAGCAAGGACACAACACAGTGGTCTGACCGGGGCTCGAACTCGCGACCCTAGGATTACGAGTCGAACACGCTAACCGCTCGGCGTCTGCGCCGCCGGTCTTCCTCCGTGCTGGACTGGAAATAAAAAAAAGCAACTACACGACTATGAACAGTGTTCTAGCCAGCTAAATGAAACGACTCTGATTGCACGGTTACAAAGCAAACAGTATGGCAACAAGCACTGACACACCTGACTGAATATTTTGGTGACATTAATAAAACAAACAATACCAATAAAAAATATTATTATTTATTTACTTATGTTGCGCGTGTTACATTTAAACAGATGCTCACATATGTAATGTTAAGGGAGAAAGACTAAATGTAATCAACTTTTTTTCGACTGTTTTCTATATTTCCCTCTTAGGTTTTATGACACAGCAACCTGGCCTTCAGCACCTGAGCTCATTGTTTCCACAGTATGATAAGAAGGTACTGGCGGCGGTACTCAGGGATGCAGGTGGTTCGGTCGAACTGGCTGAGGAATTACTAAGCTAAATTCTCGCACATTTTGTTGCAGCTGCGCATGTGCACTGCGAGCTCTTTCCTTATCTACCTCGAAAAAAATTCCTCAAACATAGATGTAATGTGCGAAGAAATTTTTACAACAGTTGAAACAAGTAGAAGAACTGTCAACACTAGGTTTTTTTATTGTTGATCTGGTTGTTTGTATTGTTGATTTGCTTGTTCGCGAACGAAAAATATACTAAATGGAAACGAAACGTTTTCAGAGCGCAGCTCCTTCAGCAAAATACAAATTGATAAGAGAGTTCAGAGTTCGTTAGGGTTTTTTTTGTCTCTTTGTTTTTACTTTTATATTTTTTGCTTTGGGAGGGAGGGGACAGTAATATGTTGCCACAAACTCATTGCATCCTCCTTGAATACACCCTAAAAACTTCTAAGAAGTCGTGGGCTTTAATTTCCTACACCGTGTACGAATCTTGCTTACAGCAATACACGAAAACCACTTTTTTATATGAAAGCAAAACGAAAAAGCTGATAATAGAATACACGGCAACGAGGCCGATAGTTATAGCCTTTCAGTAGCATCGATATCATTGGTCAGACTAAATCACGTGATGCGTCTTTTCCTTCTAAGAACAAATAGATTGTTTATCTCCGTTATTGCAAGCTTGTACCTTTGAACTAATAATTCGTTTTTCTATTATTTTGGTTTATTACAAGCATGGTGTGGTTATTTTGACAGAAATGTTTAGAATTACATTTAATCCCGGCCAGCAGGATATTTGACGGAAACGATAGGGCATGGCGTTGTCGCCATCTTGAATTTTGCGGTGACGGATCCAAGATGGCCCGGCAACGCCGTTCCGCGCTAACAAAACACCCAACCGTTGCAATCGCCGGGAGCAAAACACATTTTATTTATGGTCTAATTTAATTTTTACTCCCTTTAGTAAAAGAATATGTTCCCATGATCTAAATTTACAGAATCGAGAGGTGGTTCACCCGACAGTTTCTGAAATCTCCTGGGCCTGTTAACTCGTAGCACGAACAAAATTAAAATGGAGTCGGTCATCTTCATTTCAGTTGTTTTATCCGCTATTGCAAGCTGGTACCTTTGTAAACCGTTTTTTAGGTGATTTATCAAGCAAAATCATTTAACTCGTCACCTTGTAGCATAAATAAACAGAAAGAAAGTGCATTTGTTGTTCTGAATGGATCATCGGCAAAGACATAAATCCCACTTAACTCTCTAGCGCTTTGGATAGTTCTGTTTATTTCGTTTTGTGTATAAATTTTCTAGCAGAATACTTAAATAAAATCAATGTAACAAACAATTCTAAAAATTACAACAGTTTTACATGAACCAACTGAGACGAGATTTCTGTGCGCCGTTAGCGTACAAAGCCGAGTAGCCAATGAGCGCTTGCAGTGCACAACAAGACGCCTGGAAGAAAATTGGTCAGAGGTAGGCCGAGCCATGGCGTGCGCTTTGAAACCTGGAACCAAGTTCTTGTGATTTCTTGATGAAAGATTTTCGTTCTTTATCGCTCACTTTGTGCTGTACCAGATCCTGCTCGCGATCAAATGGCCGCCTTTCCTTTGGCTTGCTCGCTTCTTCCTCCTACAAAGCAACAAGGGACAACGAATACATAGTTTCTTAAACACATATCCTTCTGAAAGTGAACTTGACTTCTTAACGATTGCCAATAGATCTATGAACAAAAATTTCAGTGAAGTTTTGGTGAATTCCGATAAAATGCCGCAAGGGTATAGCTATTTGAAGTTGTCAATTTTCGCGCTGATTTAGGTCCTCTTAATCAACTGCTTCGTGACGTCAAGCGGTTGAAAAACCAACATGTCCATAGGATATGATAAATCAAAATCGACAAAAAACGTAAGAGAAGGGAGAAATACTGCTGAGAAATACTAAGCCTTCCCTAACAACAACTGCAAGAATAACTCCCAAACTTTGGGAATGCATAAGATTCTCCGAAATCCAACTGCTTGAAGTCATTCGTTCCCAGGCGCCTGTTATACACCCCACCACGCATTTAAGTGGCCACGATTTTGATATTCTTTTGTCTATAAATTCAAACTAGCCCTACTACTACTACTGTTACTACAAGCCTCGTTTTGAGTAACATTTTATTTTGAAAGTTTAGCTCAAGAACAAGGCTAGTAAGTCTAATTTGAATGGAGGCAAAATAATATTCAAGTCGCCACCACTTATGCGTAAGGTCTGCTAAGGAATCAAAGATTAAGGGCAAAAACCTTTGAAAAATTAGCTGTAATTTCGCGGCTGTTTATCGAAACTCCCTTAAACGTCGAATTTATGTTTATCTAAGGGGAATCTTATAGCTGGCAAAAATAAATTTCGTGTCATAAGGAAATTAATGAAAAGTTGAATAAGCTTAGTTACACAATCCAAATCGCAGGTTTGAATTCACATCAACAAAACCTTTTTTCGAATCAAGAAAGTTTGAAGATACACACAGGACAAAACTTGGGTGTTTGACTAAAAAGTGTGTATTTCGAAAAGTGTTTGACCAATCACAACAAAAACATTTTCTTAAAGTCCTGAAAGGATAAGGAATGGAATTTTCGAAATCGTTTTTAGTTCGCAAAGTAGCTTTTTACCATTCATATGCGAGCAAAGTTTCTCAGAACGATACTAATTTCAGTTTATTTACCGAAGTGTTAAGCGCAAAGCCATAGTTATTTGGTTAGTAAATCGATTCTAATTTCTATCTGCATTGAAGTATACGCTGGTAAGCACTTCTGTTTTGTCCTATGTAACCATAAGAATAAGACTGCTTGAGCATTTTAGCGTGAATGCATCAAAAATTCTCATTTTCCGCCGCCCATGATCAGATATCAAATAAATTACAAAAACCTAGGTGACCAGAATAAATGCTATAACGACTTACCTTCTTTTTCTTTATTTTCTTCTTGTGCAGGTCCATAAGCGATTCACCACGATGTCGTTTCTGTTGTAGAAAAATAAAGGATCTCATCCATTTGCATTTAGAATGTTTTTGGCCGAATAAGCACCGCAATGCCGAACATAACCTTTAAACAATACTGAGATTTTACCTATTCGTAAGTAATTCATGAAACTTAGCGATATGAAAGCTCCGTTAAGCACCACTTTAATTTTGTAATTTTTTGTTAGTTTTCAAAACATAAGCCATTTTACTCCCGTTTTTTCAAGCTGAAGCTTTTGCAACAACAATAGAACGTTAACACGATGAGCCGATTCATATCACAAGTGACCACGTACATCATCTCAGTTGTGAAGAAGAAATAACTAAAATGCGTACATACAGTACATCCGATACACATTATAAGCGACCGTAAAACGGCGAGCGTATAAAACGGACCAAATGGCGGAATTTCATGTCTTTTTTGATATTTTGACTCTAGGAGTTACGGGCGAACCCCGGGGGAAGGGGAGGGGGGTAATCCCTATATTGGGGTGGTAGGTATGACCGTCGTATTTTTAGGGGTTAAAATTGCCAGTCCGGTATTTTTAAGGGGCTGTAAAAAAAATCCGGTGTTAAGCCAAGAGCCTGCTATTTTTTAGGGTTTAAAAACACCAAGCTATTGGACTGCTTGCGGCCGTGTTTTAGTAAACGTGCGTATTGATAAGAAGTTTTAAAAGACGTCCTTTGGCGAACGTCCTATTACGCGCGCGCCTTTATTCACTGCACGGCCATGTTCTGCACAACACGAGGGAACTAAGCACCGACCCGCTAGCTGCCCAGGAAAAAAAATTCAGTTTTCAATTGGTATTTTTTTAGGGTAATTTTAAAACCGAGAGGTATTTTTTAGGATGGAAAATTTTTATCGCTTGGTATTTTAGGGTATTTTGGGAACTTTTCCGACGTTCATCCCTACCCTTTTGATCCCGGAGGACCTCTCCCCCGGGGGGCAAACACGAAACAGGATTCGAGGTCCCCTTCGAGTTCTGCCACCCGGGACCTACGGTTTTAACGTCCCGCCAATAAGACGTGAAAGTCTAACCGTTTGCAGATGTTAAAGCAAAGACAGTGGCATATGGTGTGAAAAACCTGTTTTTTATCTTTTAGAATCTTTTGATCAAACATCGAAAAAGAACCTGGGGCCAGTTGTTCGAAAGCCTATTAACTTTGAACCAGGATTAATATAACTCTTACCAAAACCTATTAGTTGTCATGGTAGTTAACCCTGGATTAGAGTCAGAATTGACCATAATCAATTTTCAGGGGTTTTCAGAAAGCAATAAAGCATATTTCTGAAAAACTAACTTGACGGGGTGCAAAAACTAGTGAGCATGTTTTTTTTGGCAGTTTTCTCGTAATAGGTTTTCAACCTACCTTTCTCACTGGATAACCACTTTTTACATGACTACATAACAACCTCTCTCACCTTTCACACTTTACAGTTACTACAGTCTGATCAGCTGACCTTGAAACCTTGGTGTTTCGAGGGATGGCGTTTTCTGTAGTTTGCTCAATATTGTGATCCGGATTGAACGTGAAATGATAAGGGTGTCACTATGGATCTTTTATTTCGGAGGTAAGTATACTGTCTCAAATCTTTTTCTAAGCCAATCAACTTGCCCGTAGCCAAACTGGTATATTCTAAACGTTAATAGCTTGAATCACTTACATTGTGTTGTTCAACAATCTTCTCCATGTTGGAGTCTCTTTTCAGTTCCCAAGGCGTCTTCTCTCGTTCTGGCTCGTCCTTTCTCTTATTAACTGCCCCCTCCTATTAATGAAAACAACATGGTAACCACAACTATTGGTACTCATTACTCACACTCACTCACTATCCATTAAAAGAATGTCAGCAATCAACTAAGGCGTGGGTCTGATGCCGCATGGCTGTCCTTTTTCTCCAAACAACTTGGTTATATTTATCCCTAAAACCAACCATGACTAACTGTATGAAGCACCATCATTATCACATCACTTTTACTAACATCCTCAATATAGTTATCATCATCATCATTATAACTATAATGATTGTCACTGCAATCACGATCATCATCATAGCTATTGTCATCATCGTTATTATTATGATCTTTGTAATCATAACTAGCATCCTTATTACCATTGTAATTATTAACATTAAATAAAATCATCATTACCATCAATATCATCATCATCATTATCATCATACAATCATTATAATAATTGTCACTGCAACCCCAATCATCATTTTTATCATCACCATCATTATCATAATCATCAAAATGATCTATTAATGATGATGATAATGATAACAAGCTGGTACTTTTATTTAGTGAAGTATTTCTGAAGGCACCCACACTGCTAGTTGTATTATTTTAGTGGATTCAAACTAATAGATCTCGGATTTGTAAAAGCTTTAGGTTATAACAAAATTTCCTTTTAAAATAAAAACTCAAACAAATCCCTGAAATTTTGGCATGTCTTGCAACTAAAAAAAAAACCTAAAAATCTAGCAGCAAAAACATCCTTTCAAACCTCCAGCCCCCAAGGGTGATGGTGATCTTGGCCAGTTTCCATACTTTGTGGTCCTTGACCAAAGGTGCTATTTAAAAAGAACATTTAAAAAACAGAGACTGTGTTTTGCTGTCCAACCATCAATCTACAAAAAATTTCACACCTGTGCCTTTCTGGCCCTGTCTGATGGTGTGTCTGTCCACACTGACTGGTCACCAAGCTCAACTGCACGAGCGCGGAACTTTCTAGCACCCAATCCTGAAGTTAAACAATTAAAATAGTGGATTTCTATTAACCTGTTTTACCACATACTCTATACTTTTGTTCAGAAATCCAGTGTAATACATATTAAATTAATACTTTAATAATAAATTTAAAAAGATGAAAACAAATAATCATCTCATGAATTTAATAAGAACTTTGAATCTTTTGAAGAAAAAATATTTTTTACAAACCAAAGTTTTTTCCAAGCTCTGGAGGAAGCTCTGTCATCCATGTTTCCCTCTTCATTTTATCATCTTTCTGAAAATACAGTATGTTTATCATCTTTCTGAAAATACAGTATGGTAAAAAATGCTCTTAAATCAGAAACCCTAAAACCTGACAGTAAAAGAATAGTCTCTACAAATCAAAACTGCTGTTAGTACTTGTTAATCCTTCAAACGCCTTTAATTAACTCACTTTTCCTGTCATTTTTTCCTTGGTTGCGTTTGATCTTGCTTCAATCTCCCACTTGGCTCTTTCCAGATACTCATCCTCGTCCTAAACAATATCGAAATTAAAAACAATTCTGAAAACTCTGTCAACAAAAACAAATTGACAACTGCACCTTTAAAATGGGAATAAAATTATTGTTACTTTAAAACCGCTTGAGATGCTGAGACAACCTTTTTAAAAATCCGGACCTGGGACTTTCGAAAGCATTAAATAATCTGAGACAGAGACACCAAAAATGTTTTGAGCATAATAGAGATTCCAAGCTCTGCCAAAAATGCAGAGAATGTAAGCCATATTGTGAGAAAATCTGAGAGTGTGAGGCAGAGAAAAAATAAAAAAGTATTAGACCTTGAGAGTAGACAAAAAGATGATGAGATTTCAAGAGCTACAGTATCCAACAAATTGCTGAGACTTTCATTTTTAAGGGACCATTTGCTACCCCTGAAGTTTGTTTAAGAACTTAAAAACATTAACTTGTATCTTACTGATGCTGCATTTGGCATAGGCCCTATTACATCTTCATCTTCACCACTGCTTTCATCTAAAGTAGGACACAACATTACAATGGTAAAAATTAATGGTAGAGTGAATCTTGGATATATAGTTCGAGAAGAAATTATTGATTCACAAGTTGAAAGCTCAAAAAAAATTCTGAGTCACTGACAGGAATCGAACCAGCAATGGGTAATAATAATAATAATAATAATAATAATAATAATAATAATAATAATAATAATAATAATAATAAAGAGCTTTATTGTAGCATTCCATTAGTAAAAATGGCTCTTCATCTACAATATA
>JAOBAT010116191.1:0-13949 GCA_026413305.1 Hydrozoanthus tunicans
CAATCCTAACCCCTCACCTCAACGTTTGCTTTCAGCCTCTCGAAGAACTTGCAACCAGAAATCGGTAGGTAGGTAGGTATTTTATTAAAAATACATTGGTCACTTAGTTTTCGCAATTTCATGAGCTGAAACTTATGTGCGGACTATTTTCGTCGTGAATTGTGTCAAGCTTTTCATTTAGGGCCCCAAAGCTCTTTGTAAGCGCGAAAAATGCGCACTCCTCGCTGAAATGGGAAATCTAATACGAGCGAAAAATCCATTGCAGTTGTGAAGCTGAAATGACCAAGATTTTACCTTGCAGACATCCGATACGTGTTTACAACCAACAGTAAAGCAGCGTGACCTCGTGGAACGTATCAGTTGGTGAAAACTTCATGTTGCATGTACTCACTTTGCTTTTAACAATGAAATTTAGTGAAACTTTAAGTAACGGTCCGAGTAAGAACTAGGGAGGTCAACGGCAATGGATGCAAAAAGGTGCTAATTGCAATATTGTCAAACTGTTGATCTGATTGGCTAAGCTTTAATAATTGACCGTATCTTCCTGAGTAAGCTTATGCATTTATTTCCAGTACAGTCGTTCAATCCTTCTTAGTTGAAACATTTCTATTTTTAAATTTAAGAAAAATTCCTTGTGGGGAACATTGAAAAGTAAAAGGCTTTCTTTGCTTTTGTTCTTGAGTTCTATGATTGGCTAAATTATTGTAGCACAAAAGAAACATTGCTTTAAAATAGAGTTTTACTGATTTTTCTTTAAAACTATGTTGTATACAAACTAACGTGTTCGCAGTACGAAAATTTAAACATTCTGGCGTGGGAAAAGCGAATTCGAAATGCCGCAGAACAATGGGAGGCTCCCTAGTTCTCAGGCGGACTATTACTTAAAATCTAAATGCATTTTAACTTAGCGACTTTTTTAGAAACCGCTAAATTCGCTCATCTTAAATGTAACAAGAGGCTACAGGTATAGCCTTCACTCGCGGCCCCTCTTATAGAGAAAACAGTCGAAACTCATTCAAAAACCGTTCAAAAACACCTTCGCTTCTCCTTCAAAGCGGAGACCTCGTGGGCGCTGCAATCTGGGTCACGTGAGTCCAAAAGCTACCGACCGCGCATGACTGCAAAAAAGTACCACAAATAAACGCAGCCAGATTTACAACTCGCTCGCCTGACGGCCGCGAGTAGTAATGTCACGTAATAAGTTCGTATCAACAGCTATACTTCATCAACAGTTTTCCTACCTCTGGGCTGTTGAGTGACAAAGCGGTGGTTGGAGGGGAAGGGGTTTGTTCAAACACTCTGTGGGCTCGAAACATCGTCTCTTTTTTATCGGTTTCCTCCTTTTTAGGCTAAAATGGAATAGATTCTCATGAATGTGGGTTCAAGTTCTGGCTACTGACAAGCAGACGGAAAAAGAAGAACTTCTCGATTAGAAATTTGTACCTTTAAATTGACAAGGGATATTTGGAAAGCTAAAAATCTACTATAAATAAGAAATGTAGCTGTTATAGGAAAATTAAAAGTACATTTATCGTTACCTGTTAATTTTAGAGAGCCTTAGTTGGTGCATATTAATTCTGTTCACTTGTAGAAAAATAGATCATAACTTGGATTGACTGCTACGCCTTTGTCACGTCACGAACTCAAAGGCTGGGCATGGCTATCAGTTATTTCACAGAATATTTTTCAAAGCTCTGAGACCAAACTCCCAGGATTTAGAGCTTGTGTTACTTTTAAGGCTAACTAATACCAGCATTATTTTTGTCCAACTTGTTGCGCAACATTATTGCTTTGCAGGTTGGGACGTGAAGTTGGACTTACGTGTATTACCACATATTAGAAAAATCTGTAACGCAACAAAGTTCGCTTTTGTAGTTGTGCTCGTTTTGCCCTCTGATTGGTCAGTTCGAGGAAGCACAAGCACTAGCACTGAAGCGCGAAAATAAACAAACACGATGTCGTCCGGCTTTTCGCAAAAGAGAAAGCAGGCAGCGAGCCTTTTATTACTGATAACATCTGAAAGGGAAAAAAGAGTTCATATGAGAGACTGGATTGGTCGGCGGTTGGAAATTGGAGTTTATCACCAGCTAGTACGAGAGCTCGTAGTATTTTCTGACGTCAGCTTAGGAAAACCAATCACTGGCGTTTCATTCTTTATGCTTGGTTGAATGACCAGTTGTGGTCGCGCTAATTCACGTCCCAACCTACAATACAACAATGTTGGGCAAAAATATTGCTCGATTTACTTCGCCTTTACAATTTACGCTTATTTGTTTGAGACAGGTAGCCGGCTGGGTGCAGCGGGGAAGGCTATAATGTACGGAGCAATCTACTTTCAATCATGGTTCAGTTACTCAACCAACGCGACAGAGTCCTACCTTGAGCTCAACCACTTGAGTCTTGTTGTGATACCGATACTGTAATGTCTTTTCTAATGTAAGAAAATAACAAAAAATGTTACACAAGAGCTAACTTATTGCCAGCGAACATTTTTTTGAGAGTCAGTTGAGCAAAACGAAAAGTTCGAGCAGGATTCGAGCAGCGACCGTTTGCTGGACGACTGGGTTCTCTGGGCGGGGAAGAATTCTCCAGACATTTAGAAAGACACTAACCTCTACTTACACTGCTTTTGTTTTGTTTTAACCAAGCCTTGGCTGAACAATGTGTTAAGAAGAGCCATTCAGTTAATTGGGTCTTTCAAAGTACTACGCGCGCACGAGTGTAACTGGTCATGGATCTCATGAAGAGATCGTGGAAATCAACAGTACAACTAGTCCAGTCGTATTACGATAACGCAGCTTCCTCGCATTACAAAGTTCAAGTTAAGTTCACAAAAAATAGTACTTGCTAAATAAGAGTATATTTACATCTTAGTAAACGTTTTCTTGTCACTGCTTAAAAAAACACATACTGAAAACACAGCCATTTCGTCACGGTGCCAAGTATACACGAATTATATTGGAAATTCCCTTTTTTAAAATCAGAAATAGCATAATAAGACTAAATTACCACGTACTTTATCAATTGCAAATTCATTTTGTCCGAACAGCCGCCTTTATACATGAAAGGCTGTAAAACACCAGTTTGGTGTTTGCGCATCCCGCTGGATTTGGATCCTTTTTATTTTCGTCACGGTGCCAAGTATACATGAATTATATATTGGAAATTACCTTTTTTTAAAAATCAGAAATAACATAACAAGACTAAATTACCACGTACTTTATCAATTGCAAATTTGTTTTGTCCGAACAGCCGCCTTTATACATGGAAGGCTATAAAACACCAGTTTGGTGTTTGCACATCCCGCTGGATTTAGATCCTTTTTATTTTTTCGAACTTGTTTTTTTAACCTTACTCAAACAAAGTTCAGAGTATTTCAAGCGTTTGGGTATTGAAAGAAAGAAAGTAGCGTGAAAATACCCTATTTTAAAAAAACAAAACAATTTTCTACGACTCTTGCGACTGCTGCGACTATATGAAAACCGATGGCGTTCGCGACTGCTGCAACTGTTGAGACTGCTACGACTCGAGTCGCAGGAATCGCCCATGTTCTATCTCTGCGACTGCTGCAACACGAGTTTCGCGACTGCTGCGCCTGCTGCAACATAAAATTTTAATGGAAACCTGGAACGGAAGTTTGGTTGCGACTCCTGCAACAAAATATATCCCAGAAACCATTGCAGTAGTTTGTTTGTTTACCAGCGGTTGGACCATTCGCTCACGACAGTTGCGACAGCTGCGATTTTAAGGAAACCGGTGAGTCGCAGGAGTCGCCAGCAGTCGCGGCACACACAAAAACTTCCTCTTCACGACTGCTGCGACTCCTGCAAATATATGGAAACCGGGCTTTAATAACAGCTGCCAATGTGACTTTCCCATGCTCCGAAACCTTTAGCGTGCATGCAGAGGTTGTTAATACATTTGATTAAACTGGGTTTAATGGTTGTTCAAACAAACCTTTCAACTTCCCGACTCCTGTTGTTGTACCCTTTCCGGTCGAATAGGCAGAATCCTTGTTCTGTGGTGCAAACCATTTTCATGTAACGTCAGTTGTTTTTTTTTTAAATTTTGTTTTTACAAATATTATTAGTATTACGTACATTTCTGAATTCGTGGAAATTATGCGTTACAATCCACAACATAATAAACAACATTTACGGGTGCAGGTGAGAAATGAATAAAGAAATCAGAAACTTAAAAGAAAGAATTCTACATATAAACTGACATTAACTATGTGTGTTAGGCACTTTGTAAACGGAGACGTAAAAATGCGATGCAAATGTTAAGTTGAAGCTGATAAGTTCGAATATTTCTGGGGAAAGTTGGAAGTTGAATTGCAAAGAGAAGGATGCGAATAAAGATTATAATTTGAAAAAGGGAAACTTATTTTTGAAGTTTAATTTCGTTGCCAAGCTTTTCCTTTTCAGAGCATTCCAATTGATAAAATTTTTCAAGTTAGTATAGACAACTTTGAGTACTAGTGTAGGCATATTTCCGTTTGTGCGGCATTTGCATATATGGTGTCTTGCCACAAGAAAACAGAAAATGAGTAAGAACCTTTTTTGATTTGCTCTGATTTGATTTGATGAGCCCAAGTGCCGTTACGAAGTCTATATTAAAATTGCTAGTGTTTTGTCGTTTTAACATCTTTTCTATTTTGTTCCATAAAAAAGATATATGTTAGTTTGTCACTTCATAAGAAAAGGTTCTTTTTCTATTGATTAGCATGTATGTTTCTACTGATTAGCATGATTAGCATGTATGTGTTATTAGTTAACAGGCTCAAGTTGATGATTTTATTGCATCTATTTACCGAGGACGAGAAGGCTTCATTGTATTCGCCGAACTTTGTAAGAGCTCTTTTTTCTCTCATTCTTCTGAAGGACGCGCGAATCTGCCAAGAAAAAAATGATACAATCGACGTTAACAACTAAACAACTGAACTAACAGTTCATGTTTTTGTTTATTTTTGTTTTATTTCAACATAATTACACTGAAGTGAAAAAATACACTAACATAGTTTTACATTGAACCAAAACAACTACAAGTACAGTATAAACAAATATAGTGATATAAAAAAAGAAAGAGTATTAAGGTTAATACTAAGAAAAAAAATGCCAGTTGATAAACTAATATACCGGCTAGGTTTTTGGATGACTCGATATCTAGAGCAGAAAAACCTAAAAATATACAAAGACTAGCTTTAAGTAGTCAAGAACAACTATTTATCTATTCAGCACCTGAAAAGTTTTAAAAACACTGCTACTTACTTCTTATCGGTTTTTGCAACAAGGAGTGAACTTAGGTTTTGGGAATTAATAGCAAGCTTATAATATCAAAAGACTTATTACAGTTATCAGTAGTATCGTACGCATTAAAAAATCATGTTCTGTTTTTTTTTAAATTGTTTTCGATCAATTTCGTTATAGGAGATGGGTGCCGTTAACAAAAAACAAGTACTGTACAAATACCTCGGTGTTTCCAACACAGTACAACAGAAAGATAAACACCCCCTGCAATGCAATCATAGCCGAATTAGAAAGTTGGAGGATACTCGGCAGTGCATGAAACGGGGTAATTTAAGGGTGTATCAGTAGTCCTGATACTGATAGTTTAATTGTGGTATAAGGAAATATCAGGAGTTGTGCGAATCCTGATCGTATAAGGGTCCTTGTACGACCTCATTCCTTATACGATGTAAACTGACCCTGATACTGTATGTATTAGAACTCCTTATACGAACAGTATACCGAACGTTTCTAAATTCTTCAATCAGTTTAAAAAAGTGCGGCTTGCAATTTGAAAGTTGACTTACAGAAAACAGGCATTTGTACGCTTTTTTAAAAACAACGGAGACTTCCATTTTTTATTGGTCCGTGAAAACTGGGTAAAATCTAGCGTTTATCAGCTTCCATTTATTTCAAGCACTATATAATAGGCGCTTATGTTTGTAAAGGCAGATGTGTCTGTTTCTGTTCATTCCGTTTTATGATTCTTAACTTCGTCAGGATTTGGTTTGACTTTAGGTTGAGGCTCGGTTATGTGGCTTATTATAACTAAGTTCAGTCGGTTAGTGCGTTGGGAGCGATTGGAGATTTCTCAGAGGAACTTTTTTTCGATCGTTGTTCCACTCGTAAAGACGAAGTCTATTTCTGAAGGAGTTGAACGGCGATCGAAAACTATTCCTTAGACAACTCCGATCGTTCCACAAATTCACACAAAAGATGAACTCAGGGTGGGTGAACTTTGTTTCCAGTATTTTTGTTTTTGTGTTTTAGACCAAATTTGTAAGTCTTTGTATGGGAAAAGTTCAACATTTATCAGTGTACTAGATTAGCTACAAGCTCGGTTAGTATAAAGTGGGTATTCGGACCGAGAATCCTGTAAGACCATGGTCCCTGTTGTACGGATATATCCCAAAGGTTTGGATTTGTGTCTGAGGCCAACAAAAACAATTGTATAGGTTATGTAAACTAATGGGTTGTTGAGGAGAACAACGGATAAAGCTTCAAATGAATTAAAGGAAAAATTAAATTATTTCTTGGTATTTTTAGTGTATGAGTTGCATGGAACACGCTAAGTCACGTTATATATTGAATAGAGTTATAAGTCTCAGCGTTACCCAGAGTAGCTCTTCCCGCTTGTTTCAGTTAATATCTTTTATTAAATTTTCAATCTCGAATATTGCGATTCGCGCGTTCTGATTGGTTCGTTCATTCTCGGTTATCAGCTCATATTCGGAGTTCACCAAATATGGAAACTGACTGTAGTGTTTGCAAAGCCAAAAAATAGGTTCTGAATAAAATTTAGTTGTTATTTTTAAGTATGGAAGAGTTTAAAAAACTAATTAAATTTAATAAAACATTTATTCCAATCGCGCTTGTTGGGTATGAGATGATTTATAGCCTTTGGGCTATTAACCATCTCATATCCAACGCGCGCTCTTGGAATAATTGTTAATTAAACTTGTTTTTTAAGGCTTCAGATTACGGAAATGTCATGCACATCTACATATTTCTTATCAAAACGTTTGTTGTTTTGACTAAAGTAAACGTTGTTTATTGTCTTGGGATAAATCTTACCTGGAAGGAGTTTGAAATGGTGAAGAGGTATGTGAACACTTTCGCTGGTTTTCCCACCATTAACAGACCAAACACCCACGTTAAACCAAGAATCGGAAGCAGCACAAACACGCTCTTGAAACCAGCCCTGCAAACACAAAAGAAAGTTCGTTTTGTGTATTTCAGTCGCCACCACATTCTCTCTGATACATTAGAATGCGACTGTTGCTTTAACAAAGCTTTGACTCACGCAGTAACTAAGTTTGGAGTTTGTCTATAACATTTGATACTCAAAGACCTATCGCGTTCACCCCTAACCCAGGGTTAAGTTTTAAATAAAAGCTAGCGCTTCTTACTATATATCCGGGGAGTCAGGATGGCAGAGCGGTTAGCTCTCGTGCCTCCCACCTCTGTGGACCCGGGATCGAGTCCTGAGTTTGCATGTGGGCTAAGATTTGTCGATGTTCTTCTGACTCCGAGGGTTTTTCCCCGGGTTCTCCGGTTTTCCTCCCTCCACAAAATCGACTGTCACGCGCGATTAAACAAAAGCCACTGGCTTGGGGGAATGGGCAACCACTCCCATTATAAAGACGATAAATAAAGTTAGTTTAAAGTTAGTTTAGTTATTTGACCTGGCGTGTAAATTGAAGGTTAAAATGTTTGTATTGCATGTTTGAAATTCTGAGCAGTGTTTGTAAGCAAAGCAAACTTTTCATTGTAAAGATGTAGCTGTTTTAATTTTTCCTACACCCAGGATTAGAACAAACCATGCAGCCTTTCAAAACCCAGCCCTAGTTTGACAAAGCTTTCTAATAGCGTCAAACTAGCTGCCCAACAACTGCCTAACCAAGTATAACGGTTAGACTTATACATGCTAGAGTTTACTCTATTGTTGGGGGGTGTGTCTATGATTATTAAATGGTAGTCTGAATCTTGGATATATAGATGAAGAAATTATTGGTTCACAAGTTGAAAGCTCAGAAAAAATTCTGAGTCACCGACGGGAATCGAATCCGCAACACTCTGATTACCGATCAGATGCTCTACCCACTGAGCGTACTTTAAAAATTGACATATCGAGCGAGCAGTTTGTGAGATCTATGTCAAGTGGGAATAGACAAGAACTTAACCAGTAACTTGGCTCCCCATGAGAGTCACTGTAGCTCAGTGGGTAGAGCATCTTCGGGGGTGGAATTGGGATCTTGAATCATGAACCACGGCTAAAAAAGGTGAAGGAACCATGAACCACATCATCTCGCATGCTGTGAATCATGAATCATGGACAATAAAATAAATGAATCGTGAATCTTGAATTTTTGTCTTATGAATCAGGAAGAAATTCTGTAAATGAATTATGAATCATTGGTCGAAAAATATCTGGGAATCACGAATTATCATGCTGAAAAGATTCCGCTTCCACCCCCGAAGCATGCATCTGACCGGTAATCAAAGGAATGCCGTCAGTGACTCAGAATCCCGTCAGTGACTCAGAATTTTTTCTGAGCTTTCAACTTATGAATCAATAATCTCTTTATCTAAGAGTATCGTAGAACTCTGTTAAAGAGATGGTGCTATAGCGTTGAAGACGTACTTTGCTTGTGCCAGGCTGTTGGCGCCGGAACAAGCCGAGCTGGAGACGACGACAATCCTAACAACCATGACCATCACCACGACATTCATCTGCACGTTGAACAAGCACAAAAACATAAAAACGATAATTTGCTTAAACGACTGTTAGAATTTGTTAGTGAAAAGAAGTACACGAATCAGAAAAGAAATCGGAAAGAAGAACATGCAATTATCAGCAGCTTGTGCGTAAGCCGAACACAAATGAGCTTCATCACTCTGAGAGCACTATAGTTGTTTAGGTTAAAACGAGCGAATCATCGGTAAATCATTGATGAAACCGAGTATTAAGAGCAGCTCACACTTGGGCATTCCTTTGTTTTAGTAGGTGTAAACTCTTTGGCTAGGACATAGTTAAGAAAAAACACTCGTAGTTAAACTATCGTTATATAGAAAGCCCTGTTTAGCCGTTTAAAGCTGAGCTCCATTTCACATCGACAAATGAATGAGTTCAAAAGCTTAGTAGGCTTTTTAAGTTTATCTAGTTGGTGTACTCAATATTTTCAGTTTTTTGTTATTTTGTTTTTTTCAGTTTCCTATGGACAGCTAACTGTTGTAAGTAATTCTTCTAGGATTTTTTTTTGGTTTGAATGAACAGCCTATTTTTCCAGGGTTGCGTTTGAAACCGCTTGATCAAAGCTACTGAAGCATGCGCATTTCGTGAGTCAAGGATAAAATTAAAATTGCACTTTTACCGCAATAACGGCAACAACAGGTCCAAGAAAGATCCAAATGAAGTCGTCTTCCACAGAAAGCCAGCACCTGGAATAAAACGTTCAATCATTTAAACTTAGGCCCACCTTTTCAAATGCATATACCTTCATGCCTTTTCATCCCGCATCCACATTATAAACAGACTTTTGAAAAACTATGATACGTTTTAGTGTAGGAGCACCGGCGAGACCAAAGATTTTTGAGAATATCACATCTTCATTTGTGAGGCAATGTTGTCGGTCCCAGTCTACCGGTGCAAAAGTCGCAACATGAACAACTAGACGACCTAGCGAGACGGCCTGCATGCTACTTTGACGACCGATGGCGGCCGAGAGGTTATTGCTGATTTTGCTTTTTGTTTCAACACAATTTCTTTTTGTTACAATATTATGGCACTATTTTTTTACTACCCTTACCGAACAGATTCGGTTATTATACAACATTTTTTTTGCAAGTTTCTCTACGAGGACTTTGATAGGGAAGTTACGAAGAAGTAATTTTTGGCGCAAAAACGAATTTTGGTATTTCTTGTTTAAACACTGGATGTCTTGTTCGCGCTTGCTAAACATCGTTTTCAAAAGCGACTAATTCGGGTATCTGATACAGATCTTGAGTGATTCAAATGAGGTATGCCTGTAACATGGCTGAATAAAATTATTACGGACAACTTTAGGCGACGATACCAAGTGCGGCGGAACCGGGGGGGGCACTGGTCCCCCCAGTAATTTGGTTGGGGGGAGGGGAAGGCCCCCCAGTTATTCTGGCTAACAACAACAACTTTTGAAAAGGAATCTCAGATTTTATAACGAACTGTTACAATTTCCGCACTGGTCCCCCCCACTCCCAAATAATCTTTTGCTTCCGTTATCCATGGATACGTAGAGTAGATTATATGGAAAAGGTCAAAAAGTAGGATTAGGGTACCAGTTGATAGCAGTTGTTTCACAATTCAATGGTCTATTTCCTGTTTGATAAAAAATTTCACCCTGCTACAATTGAAAATAAGCAAAAGGGTAGGGTACTGATCAACATGGTTGAAGGTAGTTGAACATGGTGTGTAGATCAAGTCAAAGCAATTGAACTTTAATAAAACGATTTCCTAAAGTAAAACAAACCAAGATAATTAATTTAGAAAATAGAATGGATTCGAACTGAAAGAAAACACTGAATTGAAAAGAGTGTTCACTTACGCGTTGTTGAAGTTTCCGTAACCTTCCGGGTTTACAACGGCCGCGATTCCAACCCACAGCATGGGAAACCCTTCAATTTAGACAAGAATTAGTTTCTTCGCGAGTTCCAACAAAAAATGTGCCTTTTATAATATCTGACTTCTGAAACACGACGTTTTCAGCGATTCGTCATTGATTCCAAGGAAGATGAAAATAGCGCGCTTTTAAGGGATTAAAAATTCAAGAGATTTGAAATCCAACCCATTTTTGCTTGAACACCATCTAAAACCTTTTGGTTTCTTAAACTTGCATTCGTGGAACAGAAAATATAGTCTTGCATCGAGCTAGATATTGGACCTTAAAGTGAACTTGTAAACACTTCAACTGAGAAAAAACCAGCAAATACACAGTCAAAAAACCATCGTTATCTCTCCCTATACTTCGGGTATCTGCAAAACCTCGCAGTAAATGCATGCCTTAACAATATTCAAGCACTAATTGAAATATAATCACGTATAATCTAATCAATCAATCTTCTAAATACAAGAACTTCTAGTCTTCTGCATCTAGGATCAAAATAAATATTACACTTATGGTATAATGCCGTCTCAGCATAGCGAACAATCATTAAAGCGGCCAGTCAGGGTAGAACTCGCCTAAACAGTACGTCACCAAGTTCAAGTTTTACTTTCCACTTATGGGGTCTGCATAACCTCCATCTAGTTCATACGAATTAAACTTAACTTAAATTTCTTTCATAGGTTTGGCATAAACCCTAGTTAGTATGCATAAATGGCGACATTATTAATATAAAATATTATTTTAACGCAACTAGCCTCGTTCTCGAGTTAAAGTTTCCCTAAACAAAAGAATTTTTAAATCGCTGCCATTTATGCATTCGGTCTATATGTGGAAACAATTTATACTCAATTTATACTCTAAGCTTTAAAGGCTTTTAGTTTTCAAAAAGCACTTGATGAAATTGATTCTCAACTCTTTACTTTTTAACAATAATCTATATTTTTTCCAGCTCTACCTTTCAAAAGTATCCATCACCACTTTCCGATGTGATCAAGGCACTTCATACGTATTAACTTTCCCACCTTTTGGCTTACTCTGTATTTATGTGTATATCATGTTTATGTAATGATTTGGGCTATGAAGGTTATCGTTTATAAAGACGTAGTAGAAACACGTACCCCATCCAAATATGTGGTAATATTTCATCTTGACGCTCTCCGTTCCAAACACGTTGACAACTTTCATATAGAGGTGAATGCCTTCAACACACATCCAGGTGAACACGGTGGATGTAAAGTAGTGCTGGAATACAGCCACAACTCTACACACCGTCTTGTTTTGTGGCCAAGAAAATTATGTGAAAATGACGTAATTTCAAGCATTTTTATAATTATAAGCAAACAGTATTGTTTTAACAACTAAGAAGGCTTTGGTTTTAAAGTGTAAGTTCATCGTACTGTGAAAGACCTGTCACTCAGTTATTAAAACATTTATACACACTACATATGAACACATATGAATCACTCAATCAATATCTAAATAGATGACACGGACGTTTGTAGACCGATTGTGATTACGTTTTACTTCAAGGTCTACTGTACAAGTAGGCGTGTTTGGACATTTTGCATTTAAAAAAACTAAAAAAAAAAATTTAAAAATTTAAAAAAAACTTAAAAACTTTCTTATACAACAAGAATTTTTGATATGAATATAATTTATAAACTGAACAAGGAAACGGTCACACTAATTGCTTACAACGAAAAAACTGCGCCCCTAGCTTTAGACAGATTAATTGTTTTACCCCAATCATACACTAACTAACAAAAAAATTTAAGTAATGGTCCCAGTAAAAACTAAAGTACCTCCCATTGTTCTGCGGCATTTCGCTTTTCCAACACCACAGTGTTTAGATTCTCATACTGAGAATACTTCAACTAGTGTACTTCAACTAGTGTACAAAACGTTTTGGTTTGTGATGTTCCCCACATGGAATTGTTCTTAAATTTAAAAACAAGAATGTTTCATCTTGAAGGGAATGATTGAATTATCTGGAAAGAAAGAAATTAACTTACTTATGAAGATAAGGTCGATTTTAAAAGTTTAGCCAATGAAATTAACGGTTTAACAATATCGCAATTAGCACCTTTCTGCATTCCATTGCATTTTTTGACTTCTCTAATTCTTACTCGGATCGTTACTTAATGATTAAACTATCTCCCCCAGCGTCGTTATTTGCACCTGTGAGATTTTGCCCTCCCTCCCCCACAAAGGCGAAATATGTCGCTCTCAAGATTCATTTGAATCTTCGCGAGTAACAGAATGATTTCGAATCTTCGCGCTGCGAGGTCCTTTGTTCCAACATGAATAGAGTCATCATTCAAAAAGGCCAAATATGGACTTTCGACCAGAGAGCCAACAAAGAAAACGATAATTAAGTTAAGAAAGTTGCAACCTCATTCTGTGATACGGTTCGAAATAAGTAGTGGCAGTAATACCAAGAAAGAGGGTATACGTTTATTCATCTATAACAACGACGACAACGATAATATCATGATCAAGTTTTAAAACTTTTTACCGCACGTCTTGCTTAACCAGTTTAACTAAATGTTAATAAAAATATGACGTTATACCTCCATCTGGCTTGCTTTGTCAGTAAATAAGAACAGTACTTGGGTCAGCAGAACCGCAATGGCCAGGTTCAGGTGAATTTTGTGTCGTTCATTTGACAGGGAGCTAAATTAAGAAAAAGCAAAGATATAATTATCTCTTTAGTGGAAAAGAAAGTTGCACAAAGATGTCAAAGATAACTAAGGGCCTACATAAAATTCGACAAAGAGTTATCGACAGTTAGTTGTTATCGACAAACTAACTGTGGTCCATTGCTACTTGTGATGTGGCCGACAACCAAATAACGTAGTCAACTATGGCAGAGGGAAACTCTTAGCCGGCGACAACATAAAACTTTCGCGTTAAGTTGTCAACAACCTCTGCCACGTTTTCAAACTAAGTTAAAACGATAGACGCATGTGCAAGAAATTGAATCGAGTGAAAATGCTGCCAACACGAAATGCCGTAAGTCTAGTTTCCTCACTGCAAAAACAGCTTACTCACTTTTTTGCTTCTACGCATGCTAAGGTCATCTTTTTTTTTCAAATCTAGTTTCTTTCGAATTGATGCTTAATTCTGCCACCTTTGAATTGATTTAGTTTATTAGCAAGAGCGCTTAGGACGTGCCTGAAGTAGTTAGTTCCAATTTTTTGTCACATTCCTGTTTGTTCGATTTATGGGGGAGATAGCTAGTGTTGATCCCGGAAGTGAGGCAGATCAGAAAGGGAGCACTGGAAATTACAATTACTTG